>BOPP01000025.1:8594676-8605280 GCA_017312745.1 Gryllus bimaculatus
GCCAGCAGTTTCCCCGCCTGAGTGCCCGTCCTCCAGCCAGGTCGCCCGCTCGCCCGTTCCACACACATCTCGCCACCTCCTCGTCCTGTTCGATCTCACTGATACGCTGCAATAGCCTCCCCTGGAAACACCGACTCTATCAGCCCCACTGTCGCCTTTTCCGAGCCTGCCCACCAGCATCGGCAGTTTCATTTGCAGCAGCATCACTAGCTGCCTTCGGACGCCCTCGGCTGTGCCAGCCTGTCTTACAAGCACGCCCTCATCTGCGTCGCTTCCTTTACAGATCGGCAGAGAACAAAGAGCGCCAGTGGAATTGCGTGTGTGTGTGTGTGTGTGTGTGTGTAGAAGCGACTCCCGCATCCCTCGGCTGATCCCTGTCGCACCTGCCCACATGCGCACTCGCCCCCTCAAAGCATGAACCGCAGCAACAAGACCAGAGAAATCTCACCGTCAGTTTTATGGGCGAAGGCTGTCGTTTCTTAAGGAATCAACACGGGTCTCATTGTACGGGTGTACGTTATATATCGCGTTTGTCGTGTTTGACATCTCCAATCTTCTTCTGGCAATTATACCAATAAGCCCGTGGTCTTTGAAGGGTATCCACAGCACAGTGCCAGCGCCCCGGTTTGTATTCAAATATGAAACGAAATAATTGAGCTGAACAGAAATTGAATGAAAAGAAATTCCTGTGTTTGACAAGGGTACATAACAGATTTGAGAGGACACATTTTCATGACAGTGTACAACACATTTCGTTAAAAGAAACAAAAGTTGTGTAAATAATTGATTTAATATGTCACTTGCATCTAACTGAAAAATTACACTGAAAGTTGAATTCAAAGAGTTGTTTCCATTTAAACTCTACTAAACCCGGAATCATCATCAATTTTACAATAGTTACTTATCTTACAAAAGATAAAAGAGAATTATGAGCAAGCTAATTGATTATTCACGACTGCTGCAGCACAAGTACAAGAATTACTAACGACACATCAAGATATTTTAACGACGTGTAATGTACATTCTTTCTTGTCCTATTGCTATTGCTCGTGTCCTTTTGCTACAGGTTTCCTTACTGAAAGCCGAAATGATACTACAAAATTAATTTATAGCTTCCTTGATAATATAAGTTGTATGGTAGTATTTATTTTGAAGAATGAATTGAAGTAGTATTTTTACACATAAACGAACACTTTAATTAAGGGTCTCAATCAATTCCCACTTCTGCAAAAGGGACACAAGTTTGCACATATTCAATAAATTATTAATAGTCATATCAATGGAACATGTCATACCAAGAACTATGGGATATTCTGAGAATTGCCTACATATCACGTACTAGTAGATGTCCTCATGAGCTCCCTGCACTCGAGCGGCTATTGTGCGCTCGTACAAAGGACGGATTTAAGGGCCACCGAATTCGTGATCGAGGAGGCTTCCAAACGACAGAGCTCCTTTACAAGGACAGAGCTCCTGCTCAAACGGCGAAAACGAAGCTTAAAGGAATATAACTCATGGAATGTTTTGAAGTGACAATGGGTTGACAAGTACTTCTTGTGAGCTAACAACACTTCTGTAGACTTCGGGTTTCGTATATATACAAAGTAAATTTGAAATATTTGATCACTGACAACCAATTAGAGCAAAGCAAGGAAGCATAAGGCGAGAGTAACCAAGTGACGGATTAACTGACAATATAGCGCTCATTGTGCAAACGTAACTGATGAGATGCCAATTGCCTAAAAATTCGAAGTTTGCAGGTTCGAACCGCCAAAAGCTCGACTTCTTTCTGTTGCGAAAATCGATAGCACTCCCTTGGCATGCAAAAGAACGCTTGAGGGCCGATTTTGGTTCTATCTGCAAAATATAGTCAGCATAATAATCACCCAAAGAGAGTTTGGTACTATGTGCTGCTAATAACAGCAAGATCGAGCACTGTATTGGCACTATACAGTCTCAGGTACCCCACTGGGTCCCACACGAAAGGGTACTACTAATTATATAAGGTTGCCGAGGGCAAACGGTAACTAGCTTCCATTTTTTTACTGTTTGCTTCCGATCTATTAGTGGAAAAGAGATGTGATACAAGTGTCAAATCAGAAGTAGCAGTAGCAGCAGAAAAGGAAAAAGAAGAAAACGAAGAAGAAGAAGAAGAAGAAGAAGAAGAAGAAGAAGAAGAAGAAGAAGAAGAAGAAAAAGAAAAAGAATGTCCGGCGCCCGAGCGAATTCCAATAACAATCCTGATGCCACAAACTCAAAAGAGCTTAGCGTGGCTCCTCTTACGGTTATTTTCATATTTAAAAATTATTATTGCTATTTCGTAGGCAAGTACATAATTAAAAAAAGCTTTACACATTATGCAGTTCTCGGCTTGTACACCCTCGGACACAGAAAGTGTAATAAAAAAGTGTCGATGGTAATTTTTTGAAAATTTTCATTTTTTATTTCAAAATAAGGTTTTATTTTAGTTAATCTGATTAACGAAGTTGTAACAGTTTATGTTAAGACGAAAAGGCAGTATAGTAATTCGTAACTTTCCAGCTATTTAGTTGCATTGAAACCATAAAAGCACGTGTTCTCTTACACGTGCTTTTATGGCAGCGGAATTCCTCCAGTATTCGCTGTAAGGGCACGGCTAATCGCCTCGTCTTGTCGAAGGGGAACTGATGAGTACTGATTCCATTTGAACGTGCCTTACGTCCCCCAAAACGCGTTTTAGATGTTCAAATTCTCCCAAAGCCCTGTTTTCACTAAATCTCTTGGAATGTTTTGCACTGATCCAGAAAATGATCGGTTCCACTCACGGAGACCAAGATGCCAAGACATCCAGTTCCGCTCATGGAGTCGAATGACAACGCATTGGCCCCGACTCGAGACCCGGAAGTGCCAGTGAGTGACGGACGGACGCCGATTACCCAATTACTGTATGCAGGATTATCACATCGCCTTCGCAGACTCCGTGCGTCGTAACCAATTCCCACGCTGCTCCCAAGAGCTCTGAGAGCAGAGAATGCCAATTCCTCCCAGACGTCAGCCATCCCACTCTGCAGATGGCCCCGCCGATGGCCTGCGCGCGAGCAAGACACTAATGCCTCGGCGCTGTCCGGGGCGACGCACGGCGTTCAACGCCGTCCGATTCAAATGTCGCCCCAAGCGATGCGGCCTGGCGCCTGCACCGCGCCGCTACAAGCGACGAACCGGCTTAGGTGGCTCAGGGCAACAGCGGTGCAGTGCCTCTGATCGGGAGGCCCTACGGTTTAGAGTTCCGACGGTACGTCGGGATTTTCAAGACTAGTGCCTCGTAGCTAGGTCGAATTCAGCCTCTGTCTGGAGGAGAATTCTAGCGGCACGTTGCTCTCTCATCGGTAGTTTTCCGCGGTTTCTCTACTTAAAAAAAGGGCGAATGCCGGAGCAGTAGCCTAACGAACGGGACACGGATCGCGCGCGATCTTTCCTTCCTCTTCCTTCTCCAACACTCGGCCCTTCCTTTCATAAATACATGCACTACACTATCACACATATCGGCAGATTAGAGGTTGTTCCGGCTGGGGGAGCCCCGCTGGTGAGATATATCTGTTTAGGGAAAACATTGCTAGCCGAAGTGTTGCTCGCCGCCGGGTCGAGCCATCTAGCGTCGGACTATCAGCTCCAGCGATAGAACAATGCACTACACTTACGAGACTATTAACCTTAGTAGTTGACAGCTGCGGAAACATTACTAACTTAATCCAAGCCAGGAGGAATTGAAGTGATCCTAAAGATACGTAGCAATTGATATAGCATAACCCTCGTGTGGTGTTACATTCCAAGTGACTTGTGCTGTGTCAAGGGTGTCCCCCCCCCCGCAGGTGGGCACCTGACCGACTCTTATCTTTACCGCCCGCGCGTGTACAATGCAACGCTGGTTGTGTATCCGGAACGCGAGAACACATGTACCTGTAGTCTGGGTGGAGCCACATGGCCAGCTCCAGAATGACCAGCTTTCCGGGTCGGTACCGGAGATGTTAACCCGCAACTGGTGATGTGACGGCTGTTAGTACCCCATCCTTTGAAAGACAAAAAATCTGCGCGAAGCGGTTGCGAAAACAAGCCAATGCTTCCTATGGGTCCCTCTCAGTAACTACGCTGTACTGGGAACCCGACGGTGGTCACATTATTCAAGGTGAGCAGAAACTTACTTGATTTTTTCTGGAGCCTGGGGTATAAACATTTCCCACCCCACCGATTACGTACTTAATTATGTTTTTTTAAAAACATATATTTCACAAAACTATGGATGCTTCGAGGAATATTATTAAGGGAGGTGGCTCAAGATATGAGGAAAGGGTCAAGGTCAATTTGGAAGCGGAAGAGAGCGAATTCAATGGAGAGGAGGGGGAGAGCGTATTTGCAGAAATGACAGTAAATGAGCGACTGTGGAAAGTGAATTATAATTGAGGTTGTATTGTATTAGTCATCAGATGTGATTAATTGGTCCTAAATCAATTCTGGTCCTTAGAAGACAAATTTTATACTTGGTCTGGGTATTTGTACAAAATATAGTTGGAGTGATTTTTTAGTGATTCATGTTGACCATCAAATATGTTTAATTTGATAAGTAACTGTGTTTCTTGTTTAATTATTTTTCTATTAATCCTAATGATAATGCATAAAATTAATTGTTCAGATTTCTAAAAGAGACATTTTTTTATTTCAACATTTTAACCAAGTTTTGTGCTTGGGTATGTGTAGTCCCCACATCACTACTTACAAAAAAATGACCACACCAGTTACGGGTTAAACACCACTTAGTGCGTCGAGACAAAGTACTCGATACGCAAGAGTAGGTACCCATGGTACAACATGACGAAACTGGGCTGGTACACCAGGGAAACAGAGTCCCCAAACACTTCTCCTCACTGCGGTCTCTTTTGCAAATGATGTGACTGCCACCTGGAATCTGGGCACCTGTCAGGTTATTCCGGCCCCGTGCCAGGACTTCTCAATGTGGGACGACAACACAAGGGCGTAGCGATCCCAATTCCGATCGCGGGTGCATATAAGTGGTGTAGGTGGAATATTCCCGTATGGTCACGCTCGTCCACGATGCACCATGAGATAACAACGTTTTTAATCGAAGGTTCGGCCGATTGATCGTCATTTATTTGCTTTGGAGCACAACGGAACATTGAAATTGAAGTGCTTCGAACTACACAATTTTACTTCAGATGGGCAAATGAAAAACGCACGAAGGGATATTGTTACCATATTTAGTTGTCGTATAAATAACTTGGCAATTTTCTATTACATAACAGAACGTTCAATTACTTGTCAATAGGAAGGCAAATACGGCAATGCCTGATTTTTCCACCAATGGCAAACTTTGCAACAAAGATTTTTTGTAATAAAGAAACTCAACATTTGATTTCAATTTCATTTCCATTTAACTGACATTACACTTTGTTCGTCGAGTTTCTTCCTAGATTAATTTTTCCACTGATGTGTGAAGAGTAAGTCAGCTCTATCTCTTACATACGAAATGATGCTTACATTATTTAACACAGACACCCTATTGCTTCAACATGCCCGTTCCTCCGTATGATGTAATTGGGGCGGGCGTTCTGAAAACAAACTGATTCGCAGACGAAAAACGCGGCCCGCCCCATCTGGACCCGCAGCAGGCGTTGCGTCGAGCCTTCGTTCATCCCAAAGCCAAGGACGTGCTGTGCTGCGTCGCGCCGCGCCATTAATACCACAATCTCCATTTCGGCCATTCTGCTCTTCCCCGACCCGAGCAAAAACCAGATCCTCAACGACTGCGGCGGCACTCGCAGGATACACAGAGAGGAGGGAAGGGAGCAGGAATGATAGGTGTGGCGGCAACAGAGTAGGCGTACACAGGCGGACTCTGCAAAGCGAAGAAGGGGTAATGATGTGACAGGTGATGCGGTAGGAAGAAGCTGGCAGGGGCTCGAAGTTGGTGGAGGCTGGAGGAAAGGTGGTAGTGAGATCAAGGAGAATCGATGAAGTCATACAGAATCCAGCAATGAGAATGGTTGATCAGGAAAAAAATGAATTCTTGAAAGGGGAAATAACTGGAGAAATAAAGAGTATAGTCTTACGCGGCCGGAGTCAGTAGCTACTTGGCTGTCAGGAAGACGGCCGCGTCCTAGACACCGACTGCATTTCGCCCTGAGGAAGGTCGCAGAATGGCGGCCGAAATGTTGGCACCTGTGCCTAAGACGCGGCGTCTCGCGGTCAGCCAAAGAACTACTGGGAAAATAGTAAGCTTTGACGGACGAAAGTGCATTGGGAAGTACGATGAAACAAAAGTTGCGAAAGGTGAGCTGTGAGAGCATTACTGTGGCAGGGTGGGACGACAGGCAATGGCGTGGTGGGACGCCGCGGAGAAGTGGAGGAAGTCATAGTAGGGAGCCTGTAAAGAGCATGCGATGCAGGGCTGGGTGAGGGGAGGTGGAAGAGGGTAGAGCAGAGTAGGGCTGAAAAAGGCGAGGAAGGATGCTGGACGGAGTAGGCCACAACACGTACCGTCTTACGTGGCTGAGGGCATCAACTGATGTCAGTGAAGAGCGTCTTACCGTACTCTCAGGTTCTAGGGTTCGAGTCCTGACAGCGACAGGATTTTCGACACTAGTTAGAGAGCTACGTCAAACTCAGCCGTTGTCTGAAAGAGACTTCTAGCAGCCTACTGCTCTGATCGATTTCCGTGATTTCTCCGATCAACACCAGGCCGGAGCTGAACCCTAACAAACGGGTTTCGGAACTCACACTATCTTTCCTTCCTCTTCCTTGTCTTGTCCTCACCCCGTTCTCACTCACACTTACATACACTAGACTACAACTCTTGTCGAGAGACCATTCGGGAGATTAGAGCTTGTCCAAGACAGTACCCGCTGGTGGGAGACCAGGTAGGTGAAAATCCCCGCAAGTGGAAGTATGTCGGTTTCAGACCTTGCCCGCCAGAGGGAGATCATCACCGCCACCTCCCGCAATGAAAACCTGCACTACACTTCGGGGACTAATGACCTTAGCAACTGACTCGCCCGGAATCACTACGAGAACTCAATCCATCAGCCACGTCACGTTGCCGGGCGGAACACATGCAAAGGCAGCAAGGCAGATGAGGGGACGGGCCTCGGAGCCAGGCCCGCAGGGCGGAGCAGGCCGGGTAGGCGGGAGCGAATGGGCAGGCGAGGAACTAGCGCAATGACTGGCGGGAGCTCAGTCCGGCTCGCGGGCAATTCGGGATGGGTATCTGCGGTTACGCTGCATGCGGGTCGTTGGGGGCCGGGCGCAGGCGGGCGGCGGGCGGGCGGGCAAATGTGGTGCACTATAATGAGTCACTCTGTCCTCGGTCGCCCGCACGCGCTGGCGGGCGGAGGCGACCGCAAGTGCCGACGCCGCAGTATGGCAACACCGCAGCCTCCGCCAGATCCTGGACCGCATTCACAGCTGTGAGCGCCTGATGACTTTCGCGCCGGGACTTCTGTACTGTTACAGTTACCGTGTCCCGTCCAGTTGTACCTAGTTTGCGGGGTTCAAATCCGATCGATAGCCGTAGAATTTACGGGAGAAAAATCATTCGTACGCTTTCTTCGGAGGAGAAGTAAGCCTGTTTGTCCATGTTGTAGATTTAGGTCACATGTAGAAGGATTCTCAAGCTTAAAAGGCGCCTCCGGATACGTAACGCATCCATAAACACTAATGAATGAATCAAATTACATAGAACAAAGTGTGGTATTTTGTGTGGGTGTGTTTGTGAGTGTGAGAGAGGAGTGTGTGCGTTCGTGAGAGAGGAGTTGTGTGTGTTCGTGAGAGAGGATGTGGTGTGTTCGTGAGAGATGAGTGTTGTGTGCGTTGAGAGAGGAGTGTGTGTGTGAGAGATGGAGTGTAAAAGTGCGTGAGAGAGGAGTGTAAAATGCGTGAGAGAGGAGTGTGTGTGGAGTGAGAGAGAGGTTGTGTGGTGGCGTGAGTGTGTATGTGTGTAAGAAGCGGCGATCCGGCCTGCAAGGCATAGAGGCAGCATTGAGGCGCCGGAGAGCGCCTGTAGCCTGTCAGCCGGCTCTGCCCGCGGTGCGCGGGCCCTCGCAGGTGAATTGGGCCACCCGGGGACGCGGGCCCTCCGCCGCCGCCCCGTCCGCTGGTTTGGTCTGTGCCATAGAGTTTTTTCTCGCGGCGCTGCCGTCGTCAGCTGGCGAGTCCCATTCGCGCCGCGCGCCCGACAGCTGTCCACGCGCCGCGCCGGCCCGCCCCGCCCGCCCGCCGCCCCGCCCCGCTCCGGCTCCGCCGCGCACCGGCCCCGCGCACGCGCCCGCGCTCCGCCCCGCTCCGCCCGCTCCGCCCAGCCCCGCTACCGCCCAGCCCGCCCGCCCCTGCCCGGCGTCTCTGCTTTGTTCTCTCCTCCGCTCGACCCGCGTCATGATAAGCTCTGCCCTCACTCAAAACTTCGGCCAGTTGCGCCGAATGGACTCTCCGCGACCTTCGCATGCGGTTGACAACGGCGCGCGCGCAGCCGACGGGGCGAGCGCGAAACAGCAGCACCAGCGGCGCACTCACAGCTCACGAAGGTATTTGCTCAGTTATGCGATCAACCCGAAGCAGAATATTAACGTTCATTCGGGATAACGCACTTCAAGAGGTTGTTCACCAGTTATATTTCCAGAGCCCGTTGACGTTTGATCAGCTGTTACGTGTCATCCAAACGGGAGCTTAAACGTCACTACTGTAGCTGTCATCCACACGCCTGATTGGATGACACTGTAACAGCTGATTTACGTCAACGGACTTTAAATCGAAGTATAAACCAGTTCATCAACGATTCTTTTATCAATCGTTCGGGACTATATGACGACTGCAATCACGTAAATAAGAACCAATCACCGTCATCTTAGAAGGAAACATTGATCCACATTTGACTAAATAGTACACCATACTCTTCTGGTCAAAAGAACTTATGACACCGACCGAAAATAATTTAATTTGTATATATTTTCTTAAACTTTCATAATTTGACCATTCACTTTATATACTTTTCCTTCAAAACATTCCATTCCGCCTTTTCGAAACTGTTGAGAAACGTTCTATATCACACAAAATAGAATTCATAATTACACTCAACTGAGACTAATTGAAATTTCACCTTACTACATATCTACTCGTCAAATATTTTTCTAATCAATTACTCGAAATAACGTATACCAGAAATTTGCCTATCACAAACTAAATATAATGCGAGCCAACTGTCCACGCAAAGTAATCAAGAATTTTAATTGAACGCGTTATCTTTGAATAAAAGCTCACAGGCATGCGTCGTCGCTTTCCTCGCGAGCGGCGCATATGAAAACTACGAAGTTGAGAGCTGAAACCGCATTGCCCGGCGCGGCGTCCACCCGAGAATTCCGTCCTGGAAAATGAAACAAGGGCCGCGTTCAACTCCCAGGGGGGCCACTACAGCGGAAAGAAACGTCGCGCCGCATTACGGCGACGCAGACGGAGCGGCTCGCGAGAGAAAAGCGCTCGTCGCCGCCCTGCAGGGCGCTCCGGCTGCCCTCGGGCGGCGGGAGGGAAGCGAGGCAACGAACAAAGCGAGCAAGACTGTCGGTGACTAGGCATTAGTTAAAGCGAGGAAAGGAAAGCGAACGCATAAACAGAAATGTGTGTAATGTAACAGATGTGTAATCACTCGCTTTTTAAATTCATTTACCGGAAGAGGTGGTTCAGCGCATTAACTGATGTCACTGACTGGGAGGTCTTAGGTTCGAATCCTGACGGTGGCAGGATTTTCGACACTAGCTTGTTAGCTAGGTCCAAATCAGTCGAGTTGCAGTCTGGTGAGGAATTCTAGAGGTCGGCTGCTCTGGGCGGTAATTTTCCGTGGTTTCTCCGATCAATGCGAATGGCGGGGCAATACCGTATCAAAGGGGCCACGGACCGCACGCTATCTTTCCTACCTCTTCCACGTCCTATCCTCACCCCTTACTTACATATACCTATACATACATGCACTACACTACCACACGTGCCGGGAGACCGGTCGGGGACTTCAAGCTTGTCCCTGCTGGGGCGCTGCCCAGTGCTGGCGGGAGAAACTCCGCTAGCCGACGGTAGGGCGGCGCCGAAACGCGCCATCCAGCGGGAGAAGATCACCGCCACTTTCCGAGGAAAATATGCTCTATACTTTCGGGTACGTCTTCGGGCAGTCACTAATAATTAACGATCAATCATTAAATTAACTTCCTTGGTGGAGATACACATTACTATTTTGGTGATGTAACTTCGCTCGCAATGCAGCAATTTCAACGCCCTTTAGAAATATTAAACAACACAACCTTTACCTCCTTTTATTAGCAGTAAAAAAAACCTATTTTATCCAAGAGTTAATTTTGGCTGAGGAGGCGGAGGCGCTGTCTCCTACGCACAAATGCCGTTTCGGCTGTCCTGCTGTGACTTCCTTAGGGCAAAAAAGCCTACTAGACGCGGAAGCCGACACTTTATTTTATCTAAATTAATAGATGAAAGATATTCGCAAAAATTCAGGGAAAGATTTTCGTAATAACATTTTCTTTTATATAATGCATGATATACGTAATCGCAAGTATTCACCA
>BOPP01000025.1:8614807-8635697 GCA_017312745.1 Gryllus bimaculatus
AACGCGTGCCGAGAGGGGCATTTGGGGGAACTTCTGCTCTTCTTACTATTTGGACATGTGGGACTCTAAAAGAGCACCTTTCCAAAGGAATCGCTGAACTCGTCGTCGATAATATGGCCGTTAGCGTATCGGTCTGTTGTAACCCAGTGGCAGCCCCAGATTTAAATCATTCACACGCCTTCTTTCGGAGAAATAAAGCCGGCAGTCCCATGTTGTAGATTACTTGGTAAAATATCCTCAAACCAAAATGATTCTTCTGAGCTAAAGTGAAATCGCCTGCTTTGTCGCCCAAGTAATAGTACGAGAACCTTATTTCTCCGCTAGTTGGTGGAAGGAGAGTAATTAAATTTTTCATGTTCAGACGAAAGAGCAGACCTCGTGGTCTGAATTTCGCCACGTAAAATAAAGCGCCACTGTACTGAATTGAATTGAATTCAACTCCGTCACCCATCCCACCACCCCGCCCACTCGACGCGACGCCTGCTAATGAAGAACTGGCTCGCGCACTGTGAGAGCCAGAACGCGTGCCGAGCGAGACATTTGGGGAACTTGTGCTCTTCTTACTATCTGGACATGTGGGACCAGAAAAGAGCGCCTTCCAAGGGAATCGCCAAACTCCATCACGCCGTCAGTTTTCACTCACCCTCATTTCGCACCTAATCCCCTTTCCCTAGCCATACCTGAGGTATAGCTCAGAAACTCTTTTCAATTAAGAAACCTAATGAAGGTAAGTACTTGTTTCCATGCATGCTTACAACGAAATTCGCAGAAGTGTTTTACCAACGTGTGATCCCAAACCTAATTCACTGTGTTCCAAATGTTTAATAGACACATCTGTAAGACGCCGCTACTCGATGTCGCTTTCATGGGAATCGCCAGACTGCACCACGCGGATAGTTTTTCCTCACCCTCGTTTCCAACTAATTCCGTTCCACTTTTGTTACCTAATAAGGCATAGCCGATTCCATTCAGTTTCGTTGATCCAGTGTTTCGGAAGGAGTAAACATTTTTATTAAGTTTCCCTTAATAAGTAGCGCAAATAGTTATTATACCTTGCACCAGGCCAGATAAAACCTCGAAAAGAGATTAACATGGCAGAATTTTCGGAATTGCGTATGGTAAATCATCGAGGTAAGAAGTTGCACGTGAAAGGTGGTTTCGTGATCTGTTTCTCAAAATTTAAAGCGGTGATTTTCAACGTTAGCAGTGCTCTTAAAGGACACGAAAATTTTTCATGAAAACACACGCAAGTGGATAAATTATAATCAATTAATGTGATTTTATGAAGATCACGGGAAACGTACAAATCAATCATTATACTAAGGAGGATAACTGAACGGGTTGCAGTCGGACTATGTCTTTTGGGGTTGGCACGTAAACGACTTACGTAAAGGTTACCGTCGCGTAACAATGCAGTTGACCGTGCCATGGCCATAGATTTTTCTGAAGAACTAATTCAATATGTTCAAATACTAATGAAATTTTCGAAGTATTTTCATAGTTAACGTATTTTTATTTGTTCTATATCTGATAACGCATGCTTCGTCATCGAAAGCTTATTATCTTATGTATAAACATCTTGATAAAGACATCTGTATTGTTTTATATTCAAATTATAACAAAACCTCGCCACCATACGAATTAAAAATAATAGTTGATGTTTGAGAATTGACTTTCGTTTTACATGGGACTACAAATAATTAATTTTCTTCTTTCCACGGGACTGAATTTATTGAAACACAATTACTTTTTCGTGAGAGTAATCCAGGACATAACGAATAACAATATAAAGTTCGTTATTCAATAAATAATGTCTAACTAAATCACTTAAAACCATACCTGAAAATTTGATTGACAGCATCTACAAGGTTTGGCGTTTAATATTCACGCGTCCGTACTGCACAGCTACTCACCTGAAAAGAAGAAAAACATTAATTTTACACTTGAGATTTGTTAGTAACAACACCTTAAACGCCTTAAACCTAAAAATTTAACTATTGGTGCTAAAATGTGCAGATTGGTTTTGTCGTACTACGCGCAACGGACCTAACAGTCCGAGAGACAATGTATCAGTCGACTCATGTCATCAGTAATTCAGTCATGTTTCATAATTCACACACGGATCTGAAGGCTAAACTAAAATTAATTCTCTTTCTGCTGATCTGGAATCGGCATATTACAGAGCTGGCTTCTCTACACCTTGCAAAGTACAATTTTTTTATGTCGCCACGTTTGAAACCTGGCGCACGTAGAGTAATTAGTATTATTTAGGCGTCCAAGAAAAATTGTTCCAAACTTCTAGAACATGTAAAGGGAAATTAATCCCCCTTTGAAATTCAACATATAATGCAAAATCTCATAAAATTATGTTACACATGCATCATTCATCTCTTGTTTGTTACGCAACACTTCATCCATAAGTGCTTCGCAGATCACGTTCTAAATCAGACAGGGCTTGATTGATTAGTGATTCCGAGCGGGTCAACTGCTAAAGTCCTTAGTCCCGTAAGAGTAGAGCATAATTTTATTTTGAAAGTTGGCGGCCAGATTCAACGCCGACCTACAGGTCAGCTTGCGGATTTTTCTCCAATCAGGTGTCTCCTACCAGCGGGGCACCGCCTCAAACGGGTCTCCCGAAATGTGTGGTAGTGGAGTGCACGTAAGTGTACGTGTGTAAGTGAGGGGAGAGGATAGGGCAAGGAAGAGGACAGAAAGATCGCACGCGGTTCGAGCCAGTTTGCTACGGTACTGCTCCGGTATTCGCCTGGTGTTGATGGGAGAAACTACGGTTAACTACCGATCGCAGCAGCCGGTCGTCAGATTTCTCATCCAAAGAGCCCTGCGGCTGAATTCGATCCAGCTATGTGAATAGGTCGAAAATCTTGCCACCGTCGGAACTCGAGTCCTAGGCCCTCCCGGTCACAGGCACTGCAGTGACATTTGATTTCCTGAGCCATCTAATCCAGTGCAATCACACACGGAAAAAAGAACCGTTGGAGTATACCAGATCCATGATACTGTAACAAGGGAACTTGTTACAGTATTATGGATCTGGTATACTGCAACTGTTCTTTTTTTTCGTGCATGTACCCACCGAACTCCCGAATAACTGAGCATACGCTATTCGTTAACATTATGTAATATGACATGTGTAACTTCGTTATACGAAACATCGCACTATATGATCATTGGCGAAAAGTCATGATATTCGCCCCCTCTACATGCCCAAGAAGTATATAATATTTATTTTGTGACAATCTGATAAATTAATGTATAACATTCGACAGTAAGTATATTTTAATTTAGGCGGTTAAATTTTTGAACCAATGAGAAATATTTCAACATGGATTTTCGAACGAATCATAGCGCTGGATCGCTGTTCCAGCTAAACATTATTCCGATTTGCATTTGTAGCAAAGATGTTGGCTGAAAAACTGGGGAGATGAGAATTAAGACCAAAACTGCTTACACTACTTCCTTCAAAGTTATAATGAAAAAGTAGTTTTAGCACACCTCATGGACTGTCAAGCACCTTTCTTGTTTAATGTAGGACTGTATTTCCGAGACGATTCCGATTAGATCAGCATTTCCATAAGTAAATTCCGAGAATTCCCGGTGTAGCCGTGCGCAAAGTACAGAGGGGAAGCTAAGGAAGAGAGCACAGCCCGACAACAGGAAGAAAATTTATGAACGAGTACACTCCACCGGGACAAAAGCTTCATTCGATCTACGAAGGACCCGAAGCACTTTGTATCTTGACACGTCATATCCACCGCCTCTTACTTCGCCAGTTATTTCAACTGTTCTTTTCTGGAGACGTAAGCGTCCAATTTCCGACTAATCAGGGAAATTCAACGTTTTCGTCAAAACGGATTTAGGAGAGTACGCTCGGGTGTGACAGGCCAAGCTGTATGTATAACTAGGAACGCTCGCGCAGGCTGCTCGCATGAAAAACACGCAACAGCGCTCAGTGGTGAAATAAAACGCAGAACACCCAGTTCCTCCGGCGCAACGCATCCCCCCCTCCTGGCTCCGTGGCGCGTAAATTTGTTTACGCACGCGCTGAATTCGGATTTACGCGCGCCTCCTGCGCTACGGGAAAGAACGCGCCATTAATCACACTTGTCCCCGCTAGTGGCGCCGCCGGCGGCGGGCGCTGGGGTTAGGCGCGTGGACGGTGGGGGATGGTGCCGTGCAGAGGAGGCTGTTGACGGCGGGGCAAGTGGGAGAGAGAGCCACTGCGGAGAAGAGGGTAATGATCGAGAACAAACCGATGAATCTGCGATGGTCCATTGACTAAACGAGAAAAAACAGCTTTTGAAAGATTTACCTTACAAATATCAACAGCTTTTACACTTCCAGTACTCTATCTACGAAAACAGCCTATCTAGGCAATGTTTAATTTGTCTTTCAAACGAATTGAGTTGTCCGAATATTGTCCTTGTCTCTTCATTAGCATTTGCAAAGAATATGAGTAAATATAAAAGACTGCACTTTCATTATTATTAATGAGACTAGTGTGATAAACTATTATAACCGAAAACACATTATCTGACTGTATCGCTCTTTGGTGCTCATCACAGGTAATTGAATTGAATAATGCACGATTAACATTTTATTTCAATTATACAACGAAAATTAGTAGCGAACAAAATTAAGTATTTCAAAATCTGCAGTTCTCCACTGTTCTACTTGTATGAGTAATGGAAGTGGAGATGGGGGTGGCCTAAGGGAGTTGTGGAAATAAATGAATACTGAAGGGAAGTTGGCAGTGGTGACAGAAAACAGAGCGGGCGTGTCTGTGATGAAGCAGACGAGGAAGAAGCGAAATGGAAAACGGTAAGAACATTAACGCTTCATATGAGGCGGTAATACTCGGTAGGTGAAGGTGGAAAATTAGTCTGTGCACGACACAAGGTTTCAAACCGATAGTTGTGACTTAGTACAGCAGTGCCCCAAAAAGTATCACCTTGCTAAAATATGTATTCTGCAATACAATCCTGAAAATACACCACTTGATTTACAAATATCGACTGAATTATGAAGGTAATGGAATCAGAATAATCATGTAATGCACATAAAATATATGATTACCAATTTTTGAGAGAATATTGGGTTAGGAAAATATAGAATGCCGGTCCGGATGGCTGATATCGCTAAGGCAGTAGTGCCGTAGTGATCTCCGACCGAAGGATCGCGTTTTTGAGTCCCGCCTCGGGCATGGTTGTATTGTGTTCGTCGTTTCACACCCCTATCATCATCATCATCATCATCATATCGTGTCACTCTCATAGTTACCATACCGTTACACGCAATAGTGGTCGCTAATGACCTAGTAGTTGATGCGACCTTCAATTTAAAAAATAAATAAAAATACAGCATGCTCATTTTCTTTAGGTGATGCGTTTTCTTTGAGCACTACTGTATGTGCGTCAATGTAAGTAAGTCGCATTGGCTAGAGGCGAGGACAAATAGTTAAAACGATAGGAAAACACTGATTTAGTTATTTTCTAGAGAAATTTAGATCCCCACTTATAAAGGACCATAGAGGAACTGTGATAAAGTTCGAATATATAAGTTCGGAAGAAAATTTTAATCGTATTTTTTCTAATAATTACCCAGCAATTTTTGAGAGATTGATCTCAAAAGTTAGTTTGAAAACGTAGTCGCTGTGCAAAAATGTAGATATCAGAAATATAGCTCAGGCGCAATTAAATACTTCATTTGTGGTAATAGAAATAAATTTGCTTTTTTGCAGAAAAAGTAACACAAAGATAAAACTAGTGCTTCAACGATAATCAGAAGATATATATGTAAAATAATAGAGCATATTGTAGGTAGCGGGTTGTGTGAGGAGTAAGACGTGTTACAGAAAATGTGCTTCTCGCATTCTTTTGTGAAATGAGTGCAAAATGTCCACAAAAAGGTCTTTAATAAGATTGTCCGATTACAATTAGTGTAAATAGTTCCAAATAAAATATCACTTGATAAGTGCGTGTTTTGAATGTATTGAAAGCTAACGCTAAGTACTTTGTCATGAAACCTTTGCTATGTGGGCTGCTGATAGTAGTTTGTTTCTTAGCTAGATGAAGACGTGGTTTGCGCCACAATTAAAAGCGCTTTACGCGTGAACAAACAAGATCTATAACAGGTTAACCAACACTAAGTCCTGAAATTTTAATATAATGGAAGGCTCCTTGGTTCTTCGTGGGCAACAGTCACATGATGAAACGATAGTGACAGTGGGGCCAAGGAAAACACATTACACAACTCTTTCAACAGAATAGTCGACTAATGAACAAGTTTCTTGCCGTAAAATAGTACAACAATGAGCTACTTTCCAGACAGTCTCGTATAAATTATTTTTCATATACTCAAGGACACTACCTGACGGTAATGTGGTGCGTTGATTACGTAAGTTCTTGCTCTTGATCAATGATAGGCTTGCGACGAACGTGGAAAATTCTCCGGGAATTAACATGGAAACTTATATCAAGAAGACTGTTTTAAGTTGCGAGTGTTGTTTGACAGTTATTATGTTCATTCAGTTCCCCTTCTCTTTTTTTTTAATCTTTTTATCAAACAATTAAGCTCGTGTCAGTTTCGTTTAACTCAGAAGGTACTTGGAATTTTCACTCTACACGAAGCTGGCTGATTGGCTGGCTGATATGAAGCTGGCTGATTGGAATTAACAAAACTGTTTCATTATCTGTTGAGTATTCTGTCGTGCATTCATTAGTGTGTATTTAAGTTTTTGTAACCAAATATTAAAACCTTTCTGTGTCACTACCAGAACGCAGAAGGTATGTTTTTGTAGTACCCATGACTTCTACCTTACAAAGAAATACACAGAACTCAAGTCTTATTAATTAGTGCACTTTCAATGCAATACATATTGGATGCAGTTTTCAGAAACATTTGTTAAATTGAGGCCTGGGTTTCGGTCCGCAATTGGCCCTTCGCTTCCCGTAAAGGAAGGCCGCCGCCCACCACCAGGCGAACGCCACGCTCCGATGTTTTATGGCGTCATTTTTTAGCATATTGCCCTATTTATGATGTCGGACGCTGCAGCCCACCTGCTGCTCAGACGCAAATGCGATCGCCGCCTGCCCTACAGATCGAGTTCGTTCAGAAATCGATTCTTACAAAAGGGGTTGAAGACGAGAAGACGAAAGGGCAGTAAGTAGCACCCTAAGCACGAAACTCTCTCATTACAATGAAAATTTCTTTGCGATTACATCGCCAACAGAATACACGATGTTTACATTAAACCTAGTTAAAAATAATTCATTTTCCTACACAATTGGAATGTAATACTTACCATTAGTTTGACGGTGATAAAGTGAGGTCTGGGCAGTTAAAGTAAATAAGCGTGTTTGAAAATTAAACAGTAAAATGTTCACAACAGAATAAACTGTATTTTTATCGCACTTGGCTAATTTAAATATGATAAGTTTTAAAAGGTCTATCAATTGATTCACGAACACAAAATCCGCCGCCAAACGACGGCATTATGATGCATTGCAATCAACCTGGATGCCATTCTTCTCACTGCGATATATTCAAGTTTACTTAATATATTTACCCCACAACAGTACTCGGAACTGCTCACTTCGAAGGGATGTCCCCAAAGAGTGCGAAGTCTGCAGAAATATTGGCAATGTATTACATGCGAGTTATATAGATCACATCTTAGGCGGAAATACTAACACTGATAACTGAGCTGGAGATATCACGAGATTTACCCGACGAAATTATTTATCTGAACTCAAACACTAACGTAGCTTCGTTCCAGGAAGGTTGGAAGTATCTCATGTTTAAACAAGGTGTACAGAAAATCAATCCGACTCAATCCGTTACTCGATAGATCATCATCACTTCAACTCACAAACGCCGTTCAATAATTCAAAACCATCATTCGCTCCACTTTAACTTACGCCTCCCAATGTGGTTTACTCTAATCTCAATCGCATTCCAACTCAATCCAACTAATCTCAATCGCATTCAAACATTTTAAAATTAATTTCTCCGTAAAATCACGTAAAATCTCCGTAAAAACAGCTGGTTGGTACGAAATAATTAACTTTACCATGATGTTGGCATTCAATCTCTAATATCATTCATAAAACGACTACACTGCCACTTTTTACTGGCCCTTCATTCATTTCCGAATGCAAGTGCCATTCCGCAATGAAAAACATTCTCGCACTCTTTCAAAGAATTAAGAAACCGTACGCCTAAGAAGTCGTAAAATAATAATTCCCTTCCCCCGTATCC
Source organism: Gryllus bimaculatus (assembly GCA_017312745.1). NCBI lineage: Eukaryota > Metazoa > Arthropoda > Insecta > Orthoptera > Gryllidae > Gryllus > Gryllus bimaculatus. The sequence continues at coordinate 8,623,085 of BOPP01000025.1, forward strand.
AACTTTACCATCGCCAACCAAAAAACCAACAACAACAAAAAACATAAAATTAACAAAAATAAAGTACAGGAGCCCAGATTGGGTAAACCTCGAAAGTAAATGGTGTTGTAGGAAGCTACATCCTCTCCTACAGATAGCCGGAGAAGACAAGTTCCAGAAAAAAACTGAGGAGTACAGTCTGAAGCAGGGTTGCGTCGCCTCGACCGGAAGTGTGTGTTTACTAGAGAAGCGCACCGCCCAATTTTACGCATCCATATGGATGAATTTCGCCCGATGGGGTCGGAAGGGAAGAAGGAGGTCCAGGTTGGGGCTCGGGCGCGTGACCAGAGAACTTACATAGCTCGTCGGTATGCGGAGGAGGGCTCTTGGAAGAACTGGTCGGAGGAGAATCGTCTCCCCAAGTCGACATTTTCCCGGTTTGGTTACACCTGTGAGTGTGCAGAGATTCGCTACATTTACAATCGCTGACAGTGAATATAAAATAATAGTAATAGTGATAATAATAGTTTTATTTCTTTCACTATTTTACATTTTAAAGATCTTTCTGTTACCCAAACATTCTAATAATAATAGCAATAATAACGACTTTTCTAATAAGAACATGTATTTTCTTAATACAGACACAATACATTACAAGTTTGTTAGACAAACGACTGGAATATTCAGTATACACAATATTCAAAGCGACGCAAAGCCGTCTGTAATGACAATAACATAGAATGTGTATATACTAACAATTATTTCTTCTAACAATAAATTTTCCATTTTCCGATATATTTTCTTTTCCTCTGACTTTAGATTCTCAAATGCTGTTTTGTTGTACCTTCGCGGAATAAATAGAATTATTATCAATGTTCACGCTCGTCAATTAATAAAATCTATCATTTGTTTTAAGAGTAGATAATTATAGCATACAACGTATATATAATTTCATTTACATTGTAATTTCCACGTACAAACTATTGAGCGTAGAATACAATAACTTTTACGTTAATTCTAGCGAAACCAATATCTGAACGCACATTAACACGCCATAGAAAGATTTCCACCATTCAGGCGCATCAAAGATGATAAATCGATGCGAGATGATACCATTGTTCGGCCCAGCCCATGCATTATCCAACTGTTGGGACGAAGACAGCAAGAACAAGGTCAGAGAACGGAAGAGCAGCTTTAAGAAACAATTGCCGCAGGCGGCGCGGCGGCGCGCGGTTACTTCACTCGCACACAGCGAGCGGTTCGTCTCGCCGATGACTTCATACGGCAGCCATTTCCAGCCCGACATAACAGCCGCTTTCACGCTCACACTCGCGCGCGCCGAGATTGAAAGCGATTATTACGCACGCGGTGCGTCGACCAGGCCGTGCCACGCGCGCACGTACGCATCCGTACATTCATCTCTACCGCGTGGCCGCTCCTCCCGCTCGGGATGAAAGTATCATTGGCGCCAACTTCAAAGGGCGCCGGCAAGTTATCTCTGTAATATGAACACGTCCGTACGGTTGGTTCGGGAGATAGCGTTTCACGAGCCCGGCCGCATCACGGCCAGAGTCGCGGCGCGGCGCGGCCGGACGCACCAGCGGACGTCGTCCAGATCTATGTCGGAGCACGGCCTGGGGCGGCGGAAGGTACGAAATTTAAGGACTGCCCCTTGGAATGTTTTTGAGGGGATTCTTGGGCACGATAACGCAGGTTCTGAACATTTTTATCTAACTAATCTGCCTTTTTAATCCCCTTTTCACAAATCTGCTTTATGTCAGAAGTCAACAAGACAAAATTATGTTTATTGTTTCACTTGTTTTCGAAACGTTAGAGAAGATTTGGGAAACAAAAGATGACACAAGTGAAGTGGAATAATTAAAAGAATTGTTCGGTTTGAAACATTTAATACTCCAGTAAAAGTACATTCCCGTTTTGAAATATCACAATGCAGCACTCAATTTTTTTCTGACTTACTTCTCTCAGTTTCTTTAAACTATTCTATTTGTTCGGAAGTTTGTTTTTTAAACTTTGCTTCTGGTTACGACATTTCCTTAATTTTGTGAAATTGCGGCAATGCATTTTAGTTTATTAACTGTCTGCTGTTCTTCCAGAACTCACATACTCTCTGCTTCCTCTGTGTGTAATCCTTCCTAGTACATGTCTGTCTCGCATGCAAAGTTCATATTTCTCCGAAGTTGCAGCTTTACGGAATCGTAACTGCGAGGGAATTCCTGAGTCGTCAAGCGACGCATGGTCTCGTCACCTGAGCTGACGCACGTGATGACTGTGAACAGACAGGAAATACTGCAGAAGGTAACTCGATAAATCAACGTAAGACCGCAAGAGAATACTAAAGGGTGAAAGAAGAGTTAACAATTATCATTAGGAAACGTCTGATTTTTCTATATTAATAATAATAATAATAATAATAATAACAGTAATAATAATGCCTTTGTTAATGACGAGGCCCAGGCCTGATCTTCCGCCTAACCACTGAATTTACATACATGTAGAGTAGTAACATTTTAAGAGGGGAGGACACTTACATTTCTAGATTACATTTCTAGATGAAAAATTATTACGAAAGCTTTAACTGATTGAAATTGTAATATTTTTGAAATGTATTGAGATTGTTTATGCTTATCAGAAGAGGGACTGCCTTCCTTGCCTACACCAAGGTGCTAACACCGAGTTCCACTCAAGGGTTATTGACATCGTTTGTTGGAAATGAAAGAAAGTGTCCTTTGGATTTCGTTTTCCAACAATCAGTAAGCAAACCATTTTAACTTTTTATTTCAAAACAGTCGAACACCCGCTCTTAGGCAACACCTTCATTTTGTCACCAGCAGCCTGGGACATTACCCGCTACGATTTGTTTGCGCTCAGTCCAGTATGGCTAATAAAAAGTCAGTGGAATGGTCAATGAGTATAGAAACTTAACACCTCCCGTACTCTCTGTAATTCAGTATGTGGAATAAGAGACAAGTGATAGTGGGAAGGCAGAGACAGAGGTCAACTTGTCACGAAAGGTATGATACGACGTCGACAAAAACTGTTTAGAAGGTGCTCGAAAGTAGATAGATTTAAAAAGAGAAGTTGGAAAATCGTGAGGGGAAGAAAATTGGAGAAAAGGTGTAAAAAACGGGCGGCAAGAGGGGGACGACGAAGGTGTACGAGGAGCAGAAAGTGGAAGTGTGTCCGTAAACGTGGCAACGCAGGAAGGCGTTCGGCGCGCGCGTTCACGGTCGAGGTCTCCCGGTAATGACTTGGCCCATCCGAAGGGTCCCGGAGGCCGGGGAAGTGGGTCAGCTCCAGGTGAGCAAGGGCGCTGGGCGCACGCGGGTGAGCGGGAGGCGGAGGCGATGGCGGAGGCGGCAGGGGAGGCAGAGACGGAGGCGGGAGGGCGGGCGGAAGAGGGAGGCGAGAGCGGGACGGGCAGGACAGGCAAGCACGCGAGCGGGCAAAGTGAGGGGCGGGACGATCGGGACGGGCGAGACGAGACCGGTGCGGACCGGGACGGGACGGCACGGGACGCGGACGGACGGGACGGACGGGACGGGTCACGTGACGGGACGGTGCCGGGACGTGCGGCGGGGCGGGGCGGGCGCTGGCGAACGGGCAGGATCGGGCGGGCCTGCGTTGGGAGGAACGGACAAAACGGGACGAAATGGGACTGGCGGCGGCGGGGCGAGTACGGGGGCGGGTAGGCGGGCGGGTAGCGGGGCAGGACGGGCGGGAGGAGGCGGAGGCGGAGGCGGAGGCGGGAGAGCAGGAGGCGCGCCAAGCACGAGCAGAGGTGAGGAAGCGGAGGTGCCAGTGGCGGACAAGAGGTAGGAAGAAATGAGGCAACGCCTGGGCCCAAGATGCCTGAAGCAGCAGGTGCTAGACAAGGCATTGGGCGGAAGTGATGACGGATACTGTTTTAAGATTATTTTAATAAAATAAGTTATCTTATCGGAGCCACTAGGATGGCCCAAGGGCAGCGTACTGGCTTCCCATGGTATGATCCCAAGTTCGTTTCCCGGCCGAGTCAAAAATAGAGTTACAGCATTCCATTTCAATTGTCTCAGGTTCCGTAGCTGTGGGACGAAGACAAGCTAAGGCAGGCGGAATTTGCTGGATTCGGCCTATGGAATACGTTATGTTTGCCACATGTCACTCTCACCTTACCGGCGTGGTAATTAACGAGGCCCAGGCATAGGAGCACCATTAGCTAGTTGGCAAAGTCGGACAATCGCCTCAAAATGCTAAATACAAACATAGGTATCTCATCGGACATTAGAGACCAGTTCGTTTAGATTTTCGTGTCCGGAGTGTGTAAAATAGGCTACGACATTCATTGACTGCGGGTTGGATATTCAAATGCAACACTACTTTGCAAACAATTATAGAAAAACAATGGTAATAAGTCGAAGCGATTGATGTTAATTGGTATATCATGCATTGTATGCAGGGTGCCTTATACTATACGTTACAAACTTCTGAGGAGGTGTTAAAAATGTTCAATTTTTGCCATAGAACCTGTGGTATGAAACTGCATACGTGTTATACACGTGATATTTTCCTTTAAATTTTTAGGTAACTGCTTACGTAAAGATGTTGGGCAGGACACATTCTGAGTCATTCAAGGAGATTTCATGTATCTGCCGAACATTGTGCATACGGGGTTGCCTAGAAATTAGGGGCAAATGCCATATGTACCTCTATATTTCCTAGAACTTTAGGGGCCTTATTCGGAGACATTCGATGCAAATATTCTAGAATGTATTATTATATAGAGAGTCCGGATAGGAAAACGTCGAAACTTCGCAAAGAAGCTCTCAAGACAATTTAAAGTATATTTGATCTAATAAACTACGTCGATATTCCGAATGGTTTATCGGCAATTGGTAATCAAAAGTTGGTTTCAAAAAATATTTTTAGGCAAAAAATTGCATTGTAGAAGCATATAAACACTCTAGAAACACGTAAATTGTTTATTATATACAAAAGAAATTAGTATATTTGTTCAGAAAGAAAAATTAACGAAGAAATAAAAAAGTACCCAATTTACCCAATTCGACTACTTTTTTATATCTGTGTTAATTTTTCTTTCTAAACAAATACATTTAATTCTTTTGTAAATAATAAGCAAATTCACATATTTCTAGAGAGTTTCTATGCTTCTGATGTGCAAAGTTTTGACTTGAAAGCATTTTTCAAAAGAACTTTGGAGTGCATATAGCAGCTTAGTCATTCGGAATAACCAAAAAGTGTATTAGACAAAATAGGCTCAATATATTTTAAGAGTTTATTTTCGAAATTTCGACGTTTCCTCCCCCGACACTGTATAAATTGCTACACTACACTATTGGTCTTTGATCCTTCAATTCTGATTTTTGAGGCATCTGTGGCTACAAATCCTTAATATGAGATCGACTGGACCTTGTGTTATATTTTGGCTTTTAGATCTTGTGAGAGCTCTCACCCGGAAGAGCGGGTGCCCAAATCAAACGTCCCAAAAACCGAGTTCTTTACAAAATTCAATTTACGTTTTGATATTTTATGCGATTTATCTTTACGAAGGTACGTCACGCTGTTTATTCTTAATCCGCTTAGCAAATAAGAATAATTATTCATCCTCAGAATCCGGCCTATGAAATGTATCCAGTTATTAATACATTAATGGACAGAACAACGCAGGACGAGACTTGAGAAGGAATATCAGTTCGATGCGGAGAAATGGCAAATCAAAGAAATAAGAAGTAAAAAAATAAAAATTAAATTATATTCGAAGGAGTTACTTAACTATGTACCGAGAAGCATTAAAGAAGGAGCTGAAAGATCGAGGATAATGAAGCTAACGTCAAAAGCAGAAATTAAAGAACGAAAATATGAAGTTTTTTAAAAATATTATTGTTTCAGAGGAAGTAATTCATGAGATAAAGGCAGAGTTGAAGTATAAGACAGAAACCAGTAGTTTATCAATATGTGTTATATAATAATATTAGTTAAATACTAGGTGAAAATTGCAAAATAAAGGTAATTAGGACAAATGATAGAGAGGAGAGAATGAGAGAGAGAGGAGAGAATGAGAGAGAGAGGAGAGAATGAGAGAGAGAGGAGAGAATGAGAGAGAGAGAGGAGAGAATGAGAGAGAGAGAGGAGAGAATGAGAGGGAGAGGAGAGAATGAGAGAGGGAGGAGAGAATGAGAGAGGGAGGAGAGAATGAGAGAGAGAGGAGAGAATGAGAGAGAGAGGAGAGAATGAGAGAGAGGAGATAATGAGAGAGAGGAAATAATGAGAGAGAGGAGATAATGAGAGAGAGAGAAGAGAGAATAAGAGAGAGAGAGAAGAGAGAATAAGAGAAAGAGGAGAGAGAATAAGAGAAAGAGGAGAGAGAATGAGATTGAGAGAGAACAGACAAAGAGAGCAGAGATATTGAGAGAGAGCAGACGAAGAGAGCAGAGAGATTGAGAGAGAGAGCAGACGAAGAGAGCAGAGATATTGAGAGAGAGCAGACAAAGAGAGCAGAGAGAGAGAGAGAGAGAGAGAGAGAGAGAAGTGGGGGGTAACACAGGCACCTGGACGTAAAGCACCTCTAATGGCATTGCGAAAAGGATTAGCCCCAGGTGAATGAGGATGCCGATCTCGGCTGAGTGCACGGACCGCTGCCGGGGAGGGCAGAATTTTTTGGCCCTATGCAGACAGCGAAGAGCAGTCAGGAGCCCTTCGGGAATTGCCCTGGAAGAGGAAGACCCATAGGGCGTACACCGTGCGTTGAGGAGCCCCAACGATGTATTCGCAGGAAAGTTTGCAGTTTTTGAATATGTTTCAAACCGTACTTCCAACACAACTTTTACCTATACTTTTAATGTCAACGGTTCAATGCTGTAAAGAACTTACAACGGTGGGACTGATTTAGGAGCGGGTATATTTGGTACTACAAACGGACACGTTAGCACAAGCTAGGCTCGGCGTTGGCCACCTACCGCATACTTCTTTCATCTAAAAGGTCAGAAATGCACACAATTTGAATGAAGAGGCACAAAGGGGAAATGAGGAGACTGCATGTGGTTAAAAAATGAAACATTCCAAAAGTATATAATCTAATTTTTCAGGATACGTCCTAAGACACTAGGACTGTTTACAGATGGCAAAGTATTGCTTTGCATACGGTCAAGTCGTGTAAGTTAAAAAAATTAATATATCGGTTTAAAATTCAAGAGGACTTGACATCAACCAGCCGATAAAGAATATCAATTTTGGAGAAAATCCGCTGATCTGTATAACTGGACAGAGAGGCGAGACAGACAAGACAGACGAGACAGACGAGACAGAGGAGGCAGACGCGACAGACGAGACAGAGGAGGCAGACGCGACAGACGAGACAGACGAGACAGACGAGACAGACGAGACAGACGAGACAGACGAGACAGACGAGACAGACTTTTTGCCGTCATTCGATTTTCGGTATCAAGGACCCATAAAACATGGGTTCTGACTACACCACGAGTTAGAAGATTTTTCTTCTAAATTTAGCAACTGGATTTATCCATATTTTCGTTACTAGGGCCCTTTAATAAGAGTTTTTCTGCCAAAAATTCGCCGTTTTTCGCGCAGCATAACATAACTTTCTCTCTACTCCGTAGCGAGAAAGTAAAAAGGGACGCAACTCTTATATTTATCTACACTTTTATGTTTTGGGTATTTATTTAAAAAAGTCGTACTCATCTGCTACCAACGTTTCGTTTGTCAACATTTCATTTGTATGCTAATTTGCATACCACTGTCTGTAGTATTTACGAAAATAACTATTTCGATACAGATTTCAATATTTACTTGAATTTTTGGTGCCGGTATCACTATATTACCGATTAATTGATAGCTTGGTGTTTACTGGTAGCCTGTATAGCTTAACTGATAACTTTCTCTTCTATATTGAATAGCTGATGGTAGAATGTAGCACTTTAAATTTTATAAAAATCTCATTTCGAAAACAAGTCTTTAGCATTTTATAACATTATAAAATTTAAGATGTAGCATTTGTGGCATTTGCTGAGAAAGTTATTATTAAGGGATGACTCCTTGAGATTAAAAATATTTTTATGCTTTATATATTTTCCTAATAAATTTGTAAACACAGCCACTGTCAAATTAAATGTTTTCCAACACTGATGTGTTGAAGGAAATTACAAAATTAAATTAAGCAATTATATCGTAGATTCACGACCATTTCGCACTTTCTACGTGCTTTCACATTTTGGCATGAATTTCGGATTTTATCGCACATTGAAAACCTTCAGAAATATACTTCACCGAGCGTCAAAAATTTACTAACATAAACATCAAACAATTACCAATTATTTATTTCAGCGTTTCGTAAAATCTACCATCTCTAGTGTATCTATAGGCATCTATAGCGTATCATTTATGGGTCCGAGCCCCACGCCAATCCGCCTCGCAGCGCGCGCCGCCACGCGCCGCCGACCCGAACTAATTGGAGGGATTATTAGCCGCTGGCGCACCTCGATTCCGAGAATTCTGCGCACAATTATTTATTTTTTCCCTTTTTTTCCCAAAGAATACGATACGCAGATGACAGTCGTATTTTAGTCTTTAACACCGGATATCTCGTTTCACTTGACACATTAACAATGTCATACTCGCTTCATGGGAACTTTACAGTGAACACTATGCTCACTCTGCTCAGTTCTTCGTTGAACGATTGACAGATTGGTGTTTCCGGGCCCGTCAACCACTTAGTTCCGTAATTGTAGTCCGTGTTTTTATTTCAATGTCAGTGATCATCCGCCGCTCGATGGCCAGGTCCGGCGCTGATCTACACGTCGGCTTGAGGGTTTTCCTCGACCAGGTATCTCCCACCAGCCAGGCACCACCTCAGACGGGACACGCTCTTATCTCCAGTCACGAGAGGAAGTGAAGTGCATTGGAATGTAAGTGTATGTAATTAAGGGGTGAGGATAGGTTCAAGGAAGAGGAAGGAAAGATCGCTCGCGGTCCGTGGCCCGTTCGTTAGGGTACTGCTCCGGCATTCGCCTGGCGTTGATCGGAGAAACCATGGAAAACTACAGATCAGAGCAGCCGGCCACTAGAATGCTTTTCTCGACAGCGGCAAAACTCGAGTTTTTTCTTCGTGTCGAATTTGTGCTTCCTATGACGCATCACTATGCTCTACTTTCAGCTGCTCAGACTATGGAAGCAGTCCTAAAAGCTTTCTCTTTCCTTTTTCGTATTTCTTCTCTCTTGCATTTCTTTGTTTAATTTTTAAACCTATTCTTTATTAAAACCTAAAGTAATTTGCACACAAATAAAGTATTAATTCTCTGTAGTGTCAAGCTTTCTTGTACTCTATTTGTTCTTTGAAGATAAATTGGTTGAAATAAAGTGGCAGGACTTTTTTGTGATATATTTCTGTGTAGTACCTTATCTGAGGAATGAAATAACCGAGATGTATAAAATCGGATGATATACGCTTCTTTTGAAATTATTTTTGGGAAGAATTATTTAGGTCTACACAACGTGGAAAAAGTTCCATAAAAATCCTATGTTGTGTCAAAGTCATTAACGAAATCCTATGGAATCGAAACTAGTGGGATCAATATCTGATATTAAGATAAGTCCACCAGAAATTCTTAATTGTTAATATTTTGAGCACCACACTTTGTGAATGTGATGATTTACAGTCATTACGGTTAGTCATTCGTTGTCTGGTTTCCATGTAGCAGATTCGACCCGATCGAGGTCAAAGTGACATCCTGCGGCAAACAACGATCTCAAAGGGACATCGAAAGGTTTCTCGATACCAAAGAACAAAGAACCAACGAGCGGACGTCGAGGGAACAAACAACCGTCCGTCAGGCCGCACGAAGTGACGAAGAAACGAGACTTTGGATCACCTCTTCCAGCCATTCGCCGTGAAGGACGAGATGCAGAGCGTTTGGGCACGGACCCCTCCACTCCCTCCCCCTCGCCACCGCGCCACGCCCACGCCCCTCGCCCGCCTCAACTCTACACCTGGCCCAGCCCCCTCCTCCGCCTGCCACTTCGGGCCCGTCCCACACCGTACCGCCTCGCCCCCAGCCCGCCCCCGAGCCCCGCCCCCGAGCCCCGCCCCCGAGCCCGCCCCCCTCCCCGCCCCCGTGCCCCGCCCCCGTGCCGCCCCGTGCCCGCCCCGTGCCCGCCCCGTGCAATACCCCCGACCTTCCTCGTGCCCCGCCGCGCTCACCGCGCCCCACAACCCTTCCCGCGCCCCGCCGGCTGCAATTTATACCTGCCATCCTCAGGCTGTCCCGGGGCGGCGATAGCGCCTGCGCGGGCCGCCGCCCGTGATGGACTCCGTCATCACGCCTCGCCCCCGCCCCGCCCCCGCCGCCGGCCACGGTTATTCATTGGCGCAGGTCACGCACGCCGCGCCGACTTTGTTTCAGAGGCCGCGCCGCTGCCAGGAATTAAAAGCCCTCGAATGGCGCGCGCTCCGGGGCTCGTACGATGGAGCACATTACGCACGTGTCTCAGAGTAAATGTTATAAACTTCTAGGGCATGACCAACGGCCGAAGAATCAGGTTTGGTAACATTCCGACTTTGGTGGCTTAGGGTGTCAATTGAGTCATTGACGCGTTTCTGAAATAAAACGCTAAAATCTAAAACACACATTGGCGGCGGATTATTGTTTCAACAGCAATGACACATCGTTTAGTGCATATTTATATGAAACATATTCATTTATCGACTGCTTATATAAATAAAAATATTTTGAAATCACAAAAATTGGGACACTTTCACTCAGTTTTCTTGAATTGAGCAATTTGGCATTTGACGGGTTTCTGAAATAAATGATTCGATTGATGTTACTGCAGTGCCTGTGACCGTGAGGTACTCGGGTTCAAGTCACGACGATGGAAGGATTTTCGACGTAAGCTAGATATCTAGGGTTGATTTCAGAAGCTGTCTGGAGGTGAATTCTAGTAGCTGGCTGCTCTGATCGGTAGTTTTCCTAGGATTCTCCGATCAACACCAGGCGAATACCGCAGAAGTGCCCTAACAAACGGGCCACGGATATTCCTTCCTCTTCTTTGTCTTATCCTCACCCCTTACTTACACACTCTTGCACTACACTACCACATATGTCGGGAGCTTAGAGCTTGTCCAGGCTGGGACGGTGCCCATCTGGTTGGAGATACATGGTTGAGGGAAAACCCTGCTTTCTGACAAGTATGTGGTCCCGGATCTCGCCATCCAACAGGGCAAGAATACCCCTTCCTCCATTAGAAAAAAATATGCACTACATTTACGGAACTAATAAACTTAGCAGTTGTCGCGCCCGGAATCACGAAATTAATCAATTAAATGCTTGTCCTCCGGGGCTCGGTAGGATGAAGGATATTGCACACGGTATTCCAGAAATATTTGATGGAAACTCCTAGGTTAATATAAGAGCTGAAAATGATCATCTTTTGCCAAGTGAATTGTGGTGGGAAATTTCCTATTACGAAATTACATATGTAACATTTGCCTTCTAATTGGTAGACAACTCATCATGCCCTGGTGTTCGGTACGTAAACGAAATCTCTTTGCGACACGCGATCTGCCAAAGACCAGTGCGCAATGGGTTACCTACCAATCACCGGGTGAATATCACATGTGTAGTATTAAATTTTCCATCACAATTTCTTTGGCAAAATGGGGTCCTTTCGACTCAACTACACGTACTTCAATGGTAGGGAGTGCAAACAGGTTGTAACGCTGAATGAAGACGCTCTATTGAAGGCCCATGTTGAGTAAACTATGTGCCTGAATTTATAAAAATGGATAATACAAGAATTTATATAAAGGATAGATAAATTAGTAAATTCAGAATTCAATAATTAGTGCGCCAGTTAATGTGCTAGGTTTACGATGAGGATAATTACAATCTTTCTAACAGGAGCTGGAGCCACACCATACGTCTTCCTAATATATACTCATGAAACTCATACTCAGATTTAACTCCGAAGGCGGTATTGAGAACTTCTGCGAATTCCATTTACAATTCAGGGAATGCGATTCGTTTAACTACCCTGAAGTTTATGCGCATGTGTGCGGTTCGTGCCTGCAACCGTTTGTGTGCTTATGAGGGCGCGCGCAAGATATTCTCCCTCATACACACACATTCGTACACATAGGTAACAAGTTTCTACGTTCGTGAATAAGAGAACACGAATTGTAATACAAATTAACGAAAAAAATGTACTGTTCTTGATAGGATAACAACTGGATACAATATTGAGGTTTCACTGAAAAATGTAAACCTAAATTATAAAACTAGAGATCAGTAAAAAGCAACTTAAACGAAAGAGGAATAAAATGGGGGTGGAACGCACACCCAAAATGAGTGTGCGAAAAAAAAAAAATGAAAGCATGAACGAGGCATTGGGAACAGAGTATAAACATCTGTCGACTAACGTAAATAAGAAGGAGAACTGGAAGGAGAAAGGAGTCAAAGAAAAAGAAAAAGAAAAAAACGAGAGTGGGAGCAGCAAGAACAGGGCGCCTCTCCATCTAATGAATCCAGCCCCTCCAGGGGGGGTTCTCCTCCATTAAGATATTTGGGCGTCGTTTTATCATCGCCGCTCAGGAGGAAGGTGGCGG
>BOPP01000025.1:8635722-8659094 GCA_017312745.1 Gryllus bimaculatus
GACTAGACAGGCGAGAAGACTAGACAGGCGAGACAGACTGACAGCGAGCTAGAACAGACAGTAGACAACGAGACAGACAACAGAGTAGACAGGAGACAGACCGAGAAGACGAGACAGACGAGACAGCGAACGAGACAGACGAGACAGACGAGACAGACGAGACAGACAGACGAAGGACAGACGAGAAGACAAAGACGAGACAGGCGAGACAGCGAAAGACAACGAGACAGGCGAGACAGACGAGACAGGACGGCAGAACGAGACGACGAGACAGACGAGACAGACGAACAAGACGAGACAACGAGACAGACGAGACAGACGAGACAGACGAGACAGACGAGACAGACGACAGACGAGACAGACGAGACAGACGAGACAGACGAGACAGACGAGACAGACGAGACAGACGAGACAGACGAGACAGACGAGCAGACGAGACAGACAGAACGACGAGACAGGCGAGACAGGCGAGACAGGCGAGACAGCGAGACAGACGCAGACAGACGAGACAGACGTAGACTAGAGACAGACGAGACAGACAGAAGACTTTTTGCCGTCATTCGATTTTCGGTATCAAGGACCCATAAAACATGGGTTCTGACTACACCACGAGTTAGAAGATTTTCTTCTAAATTTAGCACTGGATTTATCCATATTTTCGTTACTAGGGCCCTTTAATAAGAGTTTTTCGCCAAAAATTCGCCGTTTTCGCGCAGCAAAACAAACTTTTCTCTCTACTCCGTAGGGAGAAAGTAAAAAGGGACGCAACTCTTATATTTATCTACACTTTATGTTTTGGGTATTTATTTAAAAAAGTCGTACTCATCTGCTACAACGTTTCGTTTGTCAACATTTCATTTGTATGCTAATTTGCATACCACTGTCTGTAGTATTTTACGAAATAACTATTTCGATACAGATTTCAATATTTACTTGAATTTTGGTGCCGGTATCACTATATTACCGATTAATTGATAGCTTGGGTTACTGTAGCCTGTATAGCTTAACTGATAACTTTCTCTTCTATATTGAATAGCGTGATGGTAGATGTAGCACTTTAAATTTTATAAAATTCTCATTTCGAAAACAAGTCTTAGCATTTTATAACATTATAAAATTTAAGATGTAGCATTTGTGGCATTGCTGAGAAAGTTATTATTAAGGGATGACTCCTTGAGATTAAAAAATTTTTATGCTTTATATATTTTTCCTAATAAATTTGTAAACACAGCCACGTCAAATTAAATGTTTTCCAACACTGATGTGTGAAGAAATTACAAAATAAATTAAGCAATTATATCGTAGATTCACGACCATTTCGCACTTTCTACGTGCTTTCACATTTTGGCAGAATTTCGGATTTTATCGCACATTGAAAAACTTCAGAAATATAACTTCACCGAGCGTCAAAAATTTACTAACATAAACATCAAACAATTACCAATTATTTATTTCAGCGTTTCGTAAATCTACCATCTCTAGTGTATCTATAGGCATCTATAGCGTATCATTTATGGGTCGAGCCCCACGCCAATCCGCTTCGCAGCGCGCGCCGCCACGCGCCCCGACCGAACTAATTGAAGGATTATTAGCCGCTGGCGCACCTCGATTCGAGAATTCTGCGCACAAATTTTTTTTTTCCCTTTTTTTCCCAAAGAATACGATCGCAGATGACAGTCGTATTTTAGTCTTTAACACCGGATATTCGTTTCACTTGACACATTAACAATGTCATACTCGCTTCATGGGAATTTACAGTGAACAACTATGCCCTCTGCTCAGTTCTTCGTTGAACGATTGACAAGATGGTGTTTCCGGCCCGTCAACCATTAGTTCCGTAATATGTAGTCCGTGTTTTTTATTTCAATGTCAGTGATCATCCGCGCTCGATGGCCAGGTCCGCGCGCTGATCTACACGTCGGCTTGACGGTTTTCCTCGACCAGGTATCTCCCACCAGCCAGGCACCACTCAGACGGACACGTCTTATCTCCAGTCACGAGAGAAGTGAAGTGCATTGGAATGTAAGTGTATGAATTAAGGGGTGAGGATAGGTTAAGGAAGAGGAAAGAAAGATCGCTCGCGGTCCGGGCCCGTTCGTTAGGGTACTGCTCCGGCATTCGCCTGGCGTTGATCGGAGAAACCATGGAAAACTACAGATCAGAGAGCCGGCCACTGAATCTTGTTCTCGACAAGCGGCAAAACTCGAGTTTTTTCTTCGTGTCGATTTGTGCTTCCTATGACGCATCACTATGCTCTACTTTCAGCTGCTCAGACTATGGAAGCAGTCCTAAAAGCTTTTCTTTCCTTTTTCGTATTTCTTCTCCTCTTGCATTTCTTTGTTTAATTTTTAAACCTGTTCTTATTAAAAACTAAAGTAATTCCACACAAATGAAGTATTATTCTCTGTAGTGTCAAGCTTTCTTGTACTCTATTTGTTCTTTGAAGATAAATTTTGAAATAAAGTGGCAGGACTTTTTTGTGATATATTTTCTGTGTAGTACCTTATCTGAGGAATGGAATAACGGAGATGTATAAAATGCGTGATATACGCTTCTTTGAAATGTTTTTGGGAAGAATTATTTAGGTCTACACAACGTGGAAAAGTTCTATAAAATCCTATGTTGTGTCAAGTACATAACGAAATCCTATGGAATCGAACTAGGTGATCAATATATCTGATATTAAGATAATCCACCAGAAATTCTTAATTGTTAATATTTTGAGCATCACACTTTGTGAATGTGATGATTTACAGTCATTACGGTTAGTCATTCGTGTTGGTTTCCATGTAGCAGATTCGACCCGATCGAGTCAAAGTGACATACTGTCGCAAACAACGATCTCAAAGGGACATCGAAAGGTCTCGATACCAAAGAACAAAGAACAACGAGCGGACGTCGAGGGAACAAACAACCGTCCGTCAGGCCGCACGAAGTGACGAAGAAAGAGACTTTGGACCACCTTTCCAGCCATCTCGCCGTGAAGAGAGTGCAGAGCGTTTGGGCACGGACCCCTCCACTCCCTCCCACTCCGCCCACCGCGCACGCCCACGCCCCTCGCCGCCTCACTCTACACCTGCCAGCCCCCTCTCCGCCTGCACTCGCCCGTCCCACACCGTACCGCCTCGCCCCCAGCCCGCCCCGAGCCCCGCCCCCGAGCCCCGCCCCCCGAGCCCGCCCCTCCCCGCCCCGTGCCCCGCCCCGTGCCCGCCCCGTGCCCGCCCCGTGCCGCCCCGTGCAATACCCCGACCTTCCTCGTGCCCCGCGCGCCTCACCCGGCTCCCACACCCTTCCCGCGCCCCGCCGCGCTGCAATTTATACCTGGCCATCCCTCAGCTGTCCCCGGGGCGGCGATAGCCCTGCGCGGGCCGCGCCCGTGATGGACTCCGTACACCGCCTCCGCCCGCCCGCCCCCCGCCCGCCGGCCACGGTTATTCATTGGCGCAGGTCACGCACGCCGCGCCGACTTTTGTTTCAGAGCGCCGCGCCGCTAGCCAGAATTAAAAGCTCGAATAGCGCGCGCTTCCGGGCTCGTACGATGGCAGCAACATTACGCACGTGGTCTCAGAGTAAATGTTATAAAACTTCTAGGGCATGACAACGGCCGAAGAATAGCTTTGGTAACATTCCACTTTGTGGCTTAGGGAGTCAATTGAGTCATTGACGCGTTTCTGAATAAAACGCTGAAATCTAAACACACATTGGCGGCGGATTATGTTTCAACAGAATGACACATGTTTAGTGCATATTTAAATGAAATCATATTATTATCGATGCTTATGATAAATAAAAATATTTTGAAATCACAAAAATTGGGACACTTTCACTCAGTTTTCTTGAATGGCAATTGTGGCAATTTGACGGTTTCTGAATAAATGATTCGATTGATGTTACTGCAGTGCCTGTGACGTGAGTACTCGGTTCAAGTCACCGATGAAAGGATTTCGACGTAAGCTAATATCTAGGGTTGATTTCAGAAGCTGTCTGGAGGTGAATTCTAGTAGCTGGCTGCTCTGATCGGTGTTTTCCTAGGATTCTCCGCAAACACCAAGGCGAATACCGAGAAGTGCACTAACAAAGCGCGGCCACGGATATTCTTCCTCTTCTTTGTCTTATCCTCACACTTACTTACACACTCTTGCACTACACTACCACGATATGTCGGGAGCTTAGAGCTTGTCAGGCTGGGACGGTGCCATCTGGTTGGAGATACATGGTTGATGGAAAACCTGCTTTTCTGACAAGTATGTGTCCGGATCTTCGGCCAGCCAACAGGGGCAAGAATACCCTTCCTCCATTAGAAAAAAATATGCACTACATTTTACAGAACTATAAACTAGCAGTTTCGCGCCCGGAATCACGAAATTAATCATTAAATGCTTGTCCTCCGGGGCTCGTAGGATGAAGGATATTGCACACGGTATCCCAGAAATATTTGATGGAAACTCCTAGCGGTATATAAGAGCTGAAAATATCATTTTGCCAAGTGAATTGTGGTGGGAAATTTCCTATTACGAAATTACATATGTAACATTTGCCTTCTAATTGTAGACAACTCATCATGCCTGGTGTTCGGTAGTAAACAAATCTCTTTGCGACACGCGATCTGCAAAGACCAGTGCGCAATGGTTACCTACCATCACCGGGTGAATATCACATGTGTAGTATTAAATTTTTCATCACAAATTTCTTTGGCAAATGGGTCTTTCGACTCAACTACACGTACTTCAATGGTAGGAGTGCAAACAGGTTGTAACGCTGAATGAAGACGCTCTATTGAAGGCCCATGTTGAGTAAACTGGTGCCTGAATTTATAAAAATGGATAATACAAGAATTTAATATAAAGGATAGATAAATTAGTAAATTCAGAATTCAATAATTAGTGCGCCAGGAATGTGCTAGGTTTACGATGAGGATAATTACAATCTTTGTAACAGGAGCTGGAGCCACACCAACGTGTCTTCCTAATATATACTCATGAAACTCATACTCAGATTTAACTCCGAAGGGCGTATTGAAACTTCTGCGAATTCATTTACAATTCAGGAAGCGATTCGTTTAACTACCCTGAAGTTTATGCGCATGGTGCGGTTCGTGCCTGCACCGTTTGTGTGCTTATGAGGGCGCGCGCAAGATATCTCCCTCATACACACACATTCGTACACACAGGTAACAATTTCTACGTTCGTGAATAAGAGAACACGAATTGTAATACAATTAACAAAAAAATGTACAGTTCTTGATAGGATAACACTGGATACAATATTGAGGTTTCACTGAAAATGTAAACCTAAATTATAAAACTAGAGATCAGTAAAAAGCAACTTAAACGAAAGAGAATAAATGGGGGTGGAACGCCAAACCAAAATGTGTGAGCGAAAAAAAATGAAAGCATGAACGAGGCGAGCATTGGACAGAGTATTGTGACGTCTGAGGATATCACAGCGGACCCAGGCCAGAGCTTTTCGATAACAAATATATTTATAACAAGAAAACAAAACACATATATACACTTAATAATTTACTTTACACCTAGCCTCTGATAGACCTACTTATCCCCTGATCGCTGGGAGCGATCCAACCGATTGAAGAGCATTTTTGATTGTGGCATTCGCCACTCCTCTTTTGAAGCGCCACAAAAGCCTAGCTTCCGTGACCGATGTCACGCTGCGACACAAAGTCTTCTGGCGCACCAACGGCTGGTTTGCTCGATCGCAGGAGCGATCTGATCCGATTGAGATCGGCGTGAATCGTGGCACTCAACCACTCTCACCTCGGAGCACGCACACAGCATCGCTCCCGCCGTGCCGCAGTCACCCAAGGACATAAGTCCGCAGGCTTTCAACTAATGACTCCAGCTCGCGAGCCTGGCTCGCTATGCACGTCGTGGCCAAGTTTGTGCACACGCACGAGGTTCTCCCACCGTCTCAGAACCTGCCTACTGGTCCGTACACTCCTTGTTATGATAGGCGAGGCCCACGTGACCTTCCGCACGTCAGCCACCTCCCATCGCTTGTTATAACAGTGAAAAGCTTCTATTAAGCCGGAAGACACACCCAAAGCCTTGTGTCTCCCGTCTCCGCGTTCTTCCCTTTACGGAAAAACCCTACTTCCTGTGGCGAGACTAATCCGCAAACCAAGCGTCCCCAAATAGTGCCATGAGGCACGCTGGTAAGGTACGTTTAAGCTATAAACATCTGTCGACTAACCGTAAATAAGAAGAGGAAAAGAGTGAAGAGAAAAGAAAAAGAAAAAAAACGAGAGGGAAGCCAGCCAAGAACAGGGTGCTCTCCATGGCTAATGAATCCAGCCCTCCAGGGGGGTTTCCTCCATTAAGATATTTGGGCGTCGTTTTATCATCGCCGCTCAGGAGGAAGGTGGCGGGGGGGGGGCGAGAGAAAGTGCGAACGAAGGCTGGGGAGGGGAAGGGAGGGAGAGGTAATTGGAGACGCCAGAGCAAGCCCACGAGCCCGGCGGAGTGGGGCGGGCGCAACGGATCGCGGGCACGTGCCGGGCGCGAGGGCGCTAGCGCGGGAAAGGCGGTGGACGCCAGCCCCCGGGCACCGGCTCTCGCTTCTACAGGGAGGCCAAACCATTTGACAACTGTATTGCGACTGTTAATTGAGTACTCGTTGTTCAGGGTTCTACGTTTTATTCACATTTCATAAGTTCACACACTTGTTTGAGGTATGTTGAAATCAATTTTTAATCCGTTCGTTCAATTTTAGTGTCATTTGCCAGATGCGGACTGAGGTTTGTTTAGGAGCTGGTTTTTATGGCCTTCTTTCTTCAGTTTCTTTAATTAAACGAACGGATATTTCGATGGATTCGTGTCAGAGTTATTTGCCAACCCTTGGGATTCAAATATGTCTTGGATGTTTTCCAACTTTTATCGCTGTGTAGGGGCGTTGTCAGTGTTGTTGTTGTGTTGCCTTTTTGTTTTATTCAAACAAACTCATTTATGTGAGGAAATCATTGGTTCTTTAAGGCCTCTTCAGTGTTGTCGTGCTCTTGTTACCATGACAATAACATTAACAAACATTGCACTTAAAACCATTACTTTTTCTCAGGTGCTTCTCAGCGAACGCATTACAATCCATTAAGTCAGAGAAAAAATATTTAGCCACCTCTGTAAGTACAGAACCACAGAACAACGCGCCGCGAGGGCACCCGTCAGATAAAAAAATGTCTTAAACTTGCAGGTTCCTAGGGGAAAGTTCACCCGCGCAGGCTGAGTTTGCTAAACCCCTCTCGGATCAAAACCGTCGTTTGGAAATTGTGATCACGACATACAGATCTGAATAAAAACTGAACAAAGCGAAGGAATATTCATTATTTATTTCCTTTTTTGTATCTACATTTATTTACTCATTTGTTATATCATGTACCTTTCATTTATATAAGAGATGAATAAGGAATTGATTAGTAGCTAATGACGGAAGGCAAGACAATTTGGATAAACACGAGGCCTAAGGTTACGGTTACTCAGCTAAGGGGGTATCATCGACAAGAACAGCCCGTCATGACAGTTCCAAAGTCGCAACCACTTGCGACTATGCAGAAGCTTCTAAATCTGCATGAAAACATTTCCCTTGTATTCTTCATTAATATTATTTTCATACGTTATGTTTCAATTTGTAATATTAGCTTACTTTTTATTATTAATATGATTACAATGTATTAGAATGGTTGATAAGTATTCCTAAACTATTTATTGGCATGATTCACTTCCATCAGTGTATTATTAAATACATGTTTTCAGACCGCTCAGAAAATATCGTTCCAAGTGCAATGAGTCAGGAGAGTGGATTTTAATGCAAATGCAATTTTTTTTATTGCAGTTGGCAAGTTTATTTACTTGGTATGTGTATGACACACTCGTTTTCCATACAAATGAATATAAATGTACGAGGCGTGTAACGTATATTTTCCTTTTATCTGAATAAGCATCATATTTCTACAAATAGTTAATTATTGTGCATATTTTCTTTTAAAACGTTTACCGTTACACATATTTATTGCTACTTATTGTAATCCGTGAATTTAATTTTGTTTGTTTTAATGAGTTTTGTAATCAAGTGTTTGTTCATATTTATAATTTCGGTTTGCTATATATGAATTGCACTGGGCCATCGTGACCGTGTCGAGTAAGCATTGAGCCTATCTTCAAAGTCCATAATGCTAACGACTTGTATTGCCTCCAATCGAACTCATCACACTGATCTTCCACCGTAAGTGTGAGCGATTCATGATCGGAAACAGAAACTGACTTCCATCAGGTCCGGAGACTATTAAGGTTTAAAACTCGTTTATTTAATAGGACACATTTTCGATGTTTTAGAGCGTAAATAGATCATAAGAGCATATAAATTCGAGTCCTTTCTATTGGGTTAGAACACTTGTAGATGAATCTAACATCTGATTAAAATAATAATATTATTATTATTATTATTATTATTATTATTATTATTATTATTATTATTACTAACTACTTAGCACACAAAAATATCTGAACCGAACATAACAAAACATATAAAAATTAGAATTATGTTCTATGAGTATTGATAACAACTAAGTTCTCAACATATCACTTTCACTTACACGTGCTAAGTATATTACATGTATTTATTCGGAGTTGAAGTTGATTTTGTTGTTGTTTGAAGTATTCAAACCAAAACATTTTAGGAATTTGAATAAATGCAATACTTCGATCTGTCACCAATTAAATAGTGGAATCTCAAATATGAACGGAACACGAACAAATAAATATAAATTATTGCATTATCACATTTCCTCACATCGAATACATTATACATACACTGAATACAGGGAAACACTGTACATTATTTCTCGACTGTTTGTGTACAGTTTCTAAAGGCAAACAGTGCTCACGCTAAATAACTTCCCATCAGTAGTTAGTAATTACATGACATCAAAATATTTATTCAACATGATAGCAGTGACTGCTTAAAGAGGAAATCAACTTGCTCCAACCAAGTCGTTAAATACTGGAAACACTGATTTGTTTTCTAGATTGTTAAGAAGATGTACTCAAAAACAAACAAAGGGTTCCCAACAGAAAAAATTAATTCCAAAAAAATATGCATTAAGAACTGTTTTGTCAGTCCGTTATATTAGGCGCGATGCATTTAATTAAAAAAGAATCTCCTCACAAATCCATTAAAATAGAGATGTAGTCTTCTTCTACGAGATTATTTGATATTTTAGACGACAGTTACATTTTTAGATTCATCTCATATACATCGGAATTCCTATTACTCTACTTTTTATCACCATTATTTAAGATAAAATATCCCTTTTCAAAAACCAACAACACAAATTGTAGAAACATTTATCGACCACCCACAAGGTTTCCAGGCTCATGTAATTGTCCAGCAGCATTCGCGTTTTCTCCTTTTTACTTTTTGCTTCATAAAACCAGCAGATCGTTTTGAACATTCAGTTTCGGCGCAGCACGTGCAAGCACATATACACATCCTCACACGCACGCTCAGCTACATGCACAGAGAGACGGATAGACTCATTGATTGATTGATTGATTGATGGATTGCTGATTCCGAGGTCTTCAACTGCTAAGGTCAATAGCTCCGTAAGTGTATGGCATATCTTTATCGCGGGAGGGGGTGAGATCTCTCACTGGATGGCGAGATCTGGCGCCGACATGTCCGCCTGAGGGGATTTTCGATTAACCTGGTATCTCCCAACGGCGAAGCACTACCCCAGTCGGTCATGCTCTAACCTCCCGGCATGTATGGTATGGTAAGGTAGTTCTTGTAAGCATGTACGTAAAGCGTGAGGATAGGACAGGAAGAGGAAGGACACACCGCGCGGTCCATGACACGTAAGATACTTCTCCGTCATTTACCTGGTACTGAACGGAGTAACGACGGTCACAATACCTGTAAATAGGGGAATTTTTAATTTCTGCGTAATAAACAATTTAAATGATTCTGGAATGTTTCTAAACTTTGGGAATGCAAGATTTTGTCTATAAATATTTTTTCAAACCAACGTTTTAGTGCATATTGCAGCTCAGCCATTTGGAATATCCAAGTTGTTTATTGGACAAAATATGCTTAAAATGGTCTTAAGAGCTTATTTTCGGATTTTCGACTTTTCCTCCGCGCACACGTGTATGCCTGTATATTTAGGAAGGTACGTAACAAAATCATGACAAGTGTCCAAATTAAGCCGTTTTTTGTGGCGAAAATTCCCCAATGCGTTCAAACGGATGCTACAGCCTTTCGTTGGCAGAAACCAACCTATGCATGTGCCCTGCGCAAAGCCTTTCCCCTAGAGGCCTATTTTTAGAGCACTCTGTAACAGTGCGTTAACGCCCAGGCGTTCTCGCGATCGCAGGCGCCTTGGCATCTGCGACGGCGGCGGCGCAGCTGTGCTCGGCCGGACGCGAAGGCCTGTCTCCGAGGCAACGGCGGCGGCGGCGGCGCGGCGGCGGCGGGACGGCGCCGAAATAGCGTCTGAGGCGAGTGCGATGACGGCGAGATTGCCGCCGAGAACAACGTGAGCGCGCGTCGTGGGCGGTGGAGGCGGGGCGGGGGGTGTTGGAGGGAGGGGAGGGGGAGGTTGTGGTGGCGATGGGGTTTACGATACCATGACGCGCCGAGTGCAGGAGAGCGAGTGAACGCGGAAGCACGTTCCGTAATGGCGCACAGCACATACAGGAACAGAGGATAAAGCGAAGCCAGGCACACTAGAAATGCATACACAACAAGCTATGAAGCCAGTAAACGACGATATTAAAAAAAGTAGAAAAAAAAAGTTCTCAAACTCAATTAAGAACGGGACTTTAGGCGGGAATGAGAGCGCCAAGCACATGAAGACTAGGGAAACGCAGGTCAGAATAGAGGAGAGAAGGAAAGCGAGAATACAGATAGTCGAGACACAGATAGTCAGTGAACAGCAGAAACGAAGGCGGACTTGAAGATACTGTCAAGGATCGAGAATACAAATGAAAAATATGTTCAAAGTTGACGTAATATGAAGGTGGGCAGTGATAAAATAATCAGGAATCCTTAAATAATGCATGCAAACGACATGTATGGTGAAATAAATAAGCATTAAACTGAAAAATGGGGCTTCCCGTTCCATACACACGGAGCCAATTTTAACGAAGGGCCTGCATCTCTTGCTACTTATTTTCTACGCTGACGCAATGTAGTTGGAATAAAACATTTCTTTCGATAATTGGAAATAAATCTTACAGCAAATTTTATAAATAATTTTGAAAACTTATGTACCATCGGCCACACCAATTATTTGCTTATTCACGTACTACGTTATAGCCCAATGTAGCATCAATAATATAATTTCTACAATATAAGGTAATATAAATTATAAGAGACAACTAGCCGATATACAGGACTTGATGTATGATGGTCCATTCAGACATAAATCATCAGAAATATAGATCCTGAAATCTTACTTTCGTCCTACCTTTCTGTGGAAGACGTTTAGACATCTCTACCCACAAATGTTTATCATATCACATATAAAGCTTTTGTTTTCTACGCAGTGTGCACGAGAGAGCTGTTCGCAGCCCAACACAACACCTCCACAAGAAACAGAGCAAAGAAAACGGCACCAGAGAGACCACGTGAGCTCGAGTGAAGGGTGAAGAATCGCAGCAGTGAAGGATCGGACAGAGATAGTGCTCGGTAGACAAAAGTGGGCGTGACTCCAAGCGACCGAATCCGATCCATCTAAATCTAGAAACACCCCAAACACAAAACACTACCAACATATATGCCAAATTAATGGCTAATTTTAGGCTAGTCAAGTGCCATATTTCCGAATTTTAGGCTCTTTTGGATTTCCCAAAAACGTAGGCGTTTTGCAAAGTGCGTCAGTGCAAAGCTAGCAGTGCTCACCTAGAAAATACACCTTCTCGATGTTGGAAGCCAACAACAAAGAATCCAAAATTAAAGGCACTACGAAAATAAAAATGAGCAGACGCTAATTTTCAAAATTCAAGGTTGCACATATTGAAGAAGATACTTGAGAAGTTGTCATCGTTTCGGCCGCCTTACTGCGATGTTCCTCACGGCGAAATGCATCACACGGCCGAAACGTTAGCAACTTTGTCTAGGACGACTCGTCTTCCGGACAGCCAAGTAGCTATTGTGCTCGGCAAATGCCTACGCTTTCAAATTAAAGTAGAAAACATACGTTGTTACACACTTCAACGAAAATTCAAAAACGCCAGAACAAATATATGTCAAAATTAAGAGGAATTTTTGGTTCTAGGAAAAAAAATATTCCAACTTAAGTATTGTTACATTTTTACTTGTACAACGCTGAATTTTAGAATATGGAGTCTTGAGCCATTTTGTTTTCAGAGTCCTTAATTAATCTTTTCTTCTCCTGCCAGTGACCCTGGTGAGGAGGTAATTTATTGTCATGATGTCCAGTGAATCATAGGTTGAATTGGCACCTTCAGAAATTAGAGAAAAAGAGAAAATGGTGACCTCTGAATTATTGCCGCAACTTGCCGCAATGTTCAGGAAATTGGGAGGCAAATAGTACTGAACCGTGCTTCCGAAAAGATGTGAACATTGCCCAAAGTAGATAATTTTAGAATTGTACTATAAATTAAACTTCAGATACAATTGTAACACAAGGTACAGGAATGATCTTTGAGTTTCCAACAACCTATTTGTTAATGTTATTTATTCTATTTACCATGCTCTCAAAAAAAATGCACGTGAACTACATATTACGAACTGTTTAATCTTTATAGTCAAATCGGCATGGGATAACAACTAGTGAAAAAGTATGGCAAAGCTCTTTCCTGTCACACCATAACACGTTCTTCACGTGGACTCTAGAAATCAGTTAGATACTATGCTCAGCTGTCCGCCAAATGAGCTCCGGAATCGTGGAAACACAAACGGTTCAGCCCTGAAGCAGCCCGCCGAGGGAGATGTTTCGGTGCGGGCGATGCGAAGGCGGCGCCCGGCAGCCTCCTCCTGCCACGCACACGCGGCATCGCCGCCCGCCGCAAAAAACACGGCGATGGCCAGCGGCGGCCGTCCGGATGCAGTCCAAACCGGTTTGACGGTTCGGCGACGCCGCAAAGGCTGCGTCCGCGTCGGCGCGCCCCCGCGCCGACCCCGCGGCGTCTCCGCGGCGCCGGCTTTCGGTGACTAGTCTCGGGATCGCCCGACTGCCATCCCGCGGAGAGTTTCCCCTCACTCCGCTTCACAGATCGTCACCTTCCACCCAGAGAAGGTACAGACCGAGTGCATCGAGCAGTCAGTTTTCCATCATCCCCACTACCCAGTTAGTCCCTTTTCACTTATCTCTGCCTGACATGGGATAGCCAGACTGGATCCCGCTGATGATTTTCCACATTCCAGCTGCTCCCCTTTAACTTTCTGTTGCATGAGAAGGCATAGCCCGACTGCATCAATTAGGTTTCCCTCACTCCCGCTTTCCAGCTAACCCCTTTTCACCTTTCCTTACCTCAGTAGCCATAGCCCGACTGCATCACGCGATCAGTATGCATCACCCTCATTTTCCAGCTTACACAGTGTTACTTTTAGTTATCTGATATAACACAGCCCGACTACATCCCGCAGTCAGTTTTCCATCACCTCCGTTTTCAAGCTAATTCTCTTTAACTTTTCGTTACCTGAGAAGGCATAGCCCGACTGCATCAACCAATAGTCCTTAACCTCCGCTTTCTAGCATATCCATTTTCACCTTTCCTTATCTGAAAAGCCGTAGCCCTCATTGACAGTGCTTTAATAGGACGTGCAAATGTTTCTTACACAAATACATCGATCACTGTGAAAAGCGGACCACGGTAAACATGGAAATCAATTCTTCCCCTAAGGAGCAATACGGAGCGGGATACCGTGATCATATGCCACGCCTTTTTGGGGAGGTGGATGAATGGCTTAAGACTACGGGATGCAGTCGGTACACGCCCGCGCCTCTCGCCAGGCAAAGCAGCCGCGTTGGTTTCCGGGACATAAAGCAGTCACCCGCGTAGGATTGATTGAAGTTTCTGGGAAAGTCAACTGCGACGGTTTTTGTCCCTTTAGCGTAGTGAACGCTTTATCTAGGGATGTGGCTGTGTTCCTCCCCGGCCTGAGTGTGACATCCGGCGTCAAACTGCACGTCAAACTGCACTGCTTGCGGGAGATTCCCTCTTCCAGTTACCTCAGCCAACACAGCACTGCTCCAGCTCCCGACATTTCACATGCGACGGAATATTCTACACGCAGAAAGTAGCAAATAATGCACTAAAGGGATATTAAATATTGTTAGACCCCAGGTCACCTTTTTTGACAAATGCTGAATGCAATGAGCGTTTTATTTACATATCATGCATGCTTTTTTAACCCGTGCAATCGATAAGCGACTGTACATCACATTCAGTGCGTTGATTGGGAATAGAAAAACCGGATGTATATGAAAAAATTTGACCAATTAAGCGTTTTCTACTCCCTCTAGTTTTAATGAATGCAATGTGTCCCTGACGGTTTGAAATGTGCGGGATGTGGAAGTGAAATTAGGCCTATATGTCCCGGGAGCAGTTGATACTTCAATATTTAATGATTAACCAAAGTCAAAAATAATTTAAGGAACTAATCTCTGTGTGATGTAATTCGTATTTTTGGACATATTGTAATAGATGCAACTAATGTATCACATTTTATGCATCTTGCACTGAAGAGGAAGAAATTTCGCTTTCGTGTTTGTCTGTCTAAAGAATAGATATGTCAGCAAAGCCAGGAGGATGTATACAAATGCTGATTAGCTTAGAGTAAGCGTTACACAACCACCTCCTCGCATCCTTCACGGCATATTCAACAACCTCCTCACCCATGTAACATACGAGAAAAAATCTGTGAAATTCAAGGAACGGTTAGTAATATGCACTCATTATTACGATTGTCAGCTTCATATCGTTATCAAGACGTTATTGGACAGGGCGTATTCAAGTCGGCAAAGAGCGGCGTCCGTGGAACACTAACAGCGGGTGAGATGACTCCAGACATCAACGAAATAATGTATTCAGAGTTTTGTTCACAACTTCTCGATTCTCTAAGGGAATAAGGAAAAAAATCACAAATTTGCAGTTTGAACAAGACCTGTAATCCTTTCAAAGAATGCATTCACTCCCATATCGTTAATTAAATTACTTATGCATAGTAAAAACCTAAACAAATAGTATGTATTTCTTCAAACTGTTATTCGGTTCAAGACAGAACATAATATACCCTTAACGGATAAATGGATTTAGTGAAATACTTAGTTAATTTGCGGAGCCTCAGCGACAAACTAAATCATACATAATTAATATCATTATATAATAGTATTCACAATTTGTTATAGTACTTCTTTCCCTGGGCGGCATATTCAACCTTTTAAGCAAAATTCAATTTAATGATAAAATTATTAACTGTCGCAATTCCGATCCAATTAATCCCGTTCGACAGTAATTTTAACTCCAATGACCACGTTTTCAAAATTAATTTCGTTGCACATTCAGGAATGAATATGTAAACACGGATGTAAATCAACATTGGAACACAATTTCTGAACATAGGTGATAATATTATCGTCGCTAGTAACGATTGCTTGTTATATTATGTTAACACGAAATGCAGCCCAAAGCAAACACATGCGAGAATATGACGTAAGAACTCCGTTTGCAGTCTTCTCTCAGCGGCAGCAGAAACTGCTTCGAGTGTGAACACCTGGCAGCAATATTTCTAAGTACTTGAAGCAACCGGAGGCTGTCGGCATTTTTTTCTTTTCAGAAAAGCACACGCTTAAAGAAGACAGGTGGTTTCCACCCGGGACAACTCAACAGAGAAACAATCCTCCTCCGAAAGCAGTCCTCGAGGGGAACACAGGGCCAAGGCGTCGGACAATTCCCCAAATTAAGTGCGTTGCTGTCTGGAGTAATCTGTCAAAACCCAGATTTCATTGGCCCAAATAATACAAGCAATCGTAACGCACTACTCGTCATATACACAGGCCACCTGCCTGCGTCAAGATTATGAGGTACAATTTGTTGGTGAATGAACATATTCGGTCCCACGCGAACACAATTTAACATCTTTCATTAGTCATGTGAGGAGCCCATACAAAATTACGATCTTGCATTGTTTGGAAAACATAAAACATACCACAATTTTAATCAAATTTTTGTTGCTTTTGAACAATCAGCCATCGGGGACTATGTACTGTGTTTTTGGTAAGAGTAAAAATATTTATTACCTTCTACATCTGGAAAGATATCTTCAACAGGATATTACCAGCACAGAACACATTTTTTAATTTCAAACTCTGAGCAAAGCATCTGTTGAACGAGACGACAGATACACATATGGATCACGTTCTTCATGCAAAGTCAGATGATATCAATGTCTCAATAAGTTTTGAAAAAGCCACATTCTGAACTAGTTAAGACGACTTGTTCCCTTCTTCCAATTCGAAAAACATACTATTTTCAATGCAGAGTGTGTGAAAAATAAATCGTCCTCTCAAATTTGAAATCGAATCTAGCTTAATATCGAATTAAGTTTATAGTTCATCACTCAGAATAAAGGAAGCATCTAGAAAATGATTATTAAGTTGTATCAATATGGGCTTAATGACCTGTAAACTGTGTGCATCTAATGTTTCAGAAAAACAAGAATAACAACAAAATCATATCATCATCCTCCCTTGAACAACTACCTTCCGTTAGATACATATTTCTTTCAGTCCTACTCCGCAAAGCAAAAGAAACAGACCGACATTTATTATTTCTGTAGATAGGTTTATGCAACCTGGTGGTAGAATACTTTATTTTCCGAATATTACAATTAAGGACATTTATAAATTAATGCAATATAAAAAGAAGATTACTTTAGAATATTAATCCTGTAATTTGCTAACTAAAATGCATCGTACAAATAATAATAATAAAATAATAATAATAAAATAATAATAAAAAATAATAATAAAATAAAAAATAATAATAAAAATAATAATAATAAAATAATAATAAAATAATAATAATAAAATACTAGCCGATCTAGATAGCCGACATCGCTAAGGTAGTGTCATGGCGATCTCGGACGGAAGGACCGCAGGTTTGAGTCCCGTCTCAGACATGGGTGTGTTTGCTTGGGTAATGTGTGTAATATGTGTGGTTGTCGTACTATTCATCCTTCTTTTATTTTTTATAATTACACATCACATCCCGCCCCCTCAAGAACTAGCAACCTTGTGACACAAACATTGGATTTAGCAAAATGCCGATTAGCCCTCCCCCCAAAAAAGCAGAAAAAAGAGTCCACCCACTTTTGCCGCGGGTAAGTTCTTGCAGGTGTATATGTCCACGTGGATTAGATGGCCAATTCGCGACAAAAATCATTTAATTATTATTATAATCATAAATAATATAAAAAATAAATTCATAATAAATAATAATTAATAATAATAAATAATAATAATAATAATAATAATACATAATAATAATAATAAATAATATAATAATAATAATAATAATAATAATAATAATAATAATAATAATAATAATAATAATAATCTGGAATGAAAAACTGGAGATGCAGTGAACGGGGACGGAAAATACGGTATGTTTTTTATTCATCTAATGCAGGGGAACGTGGGAACCAGCGGCGACGCGATGAGGACTGGAAACAGCTCATTCTGCGCTTGCGACACGGCCCTTCGGGTCGACGGAACGGGGACCAGCAGACACGCGCGGACTTCATGATTAAACACATTCGGGCAGACAGGCGAGCGACGCGGTAGAGAAGAGAAACAAGCCAGTCTTTCTCCCGCACGTCTTGTCATGAGTTCGTGGTTCGAAGATAATTCGTCCTTTCGTGACAAAGAGTAACATTAGTGCATCCCACAAAATTGCTCACGTCATCTTCAAGGATCCTTCGGTACACAAAGACCAAAGTGAGTTTCGAATGCCCCTCGAGTCGAAAGTTCCAATCGGAACGAAAGGTCCAACGCAACGGAATTCCTCTTAGTAGTTTTGGTTATTTACAAATGTAGTTACGCAGGTCAATATTGACATAATTTTTATAAACATCATTTCACACAACTACGTCGAATCGTGTGTGTATGAGGAAAAGTCAGTAGCAGATAAATTACTTATTCTAAACATGATTAACAATGCAATCGAATCTTAGACGTAATCATAATGATTAGTTCGCTTTTTTTTTAGAAAGTGTGTTGTCTGAAAAGGAAAAAATATATTACAATCGCCATAACGTAACATTCATGAGAAATTAGACTTTATCCACTTCCTTTTAAGCAGAGTGCTAATATTTCTAAAGGGAAGGGGTGTTGTTTCGTCTGCAGAAGCGCTGTGACATTATTGAGCACGAAACTTCCAAAGTATTATTAGCCAGAACATTAAAAACTCGTAAATGTCAACAATTAGTTTCAATTTCTGGTGCTGCTGTCCACTACGCCAGTAGAAACTGAAGTAGCGCCAGAAACGAAATATACGATCGTGTTTAGCAGAGGAGGAATACTGGGGTAATTCATTTCTAATGTGATTAAGTTACTACAGATATATTATAAAAAATTGTTATGCAGTGGGGTGTTTAGGGCGGAGGAGGTGGAGGAAAGAGTATGGAAGAGAAACAAGACATTGTCTCAGAATAGACATTTTTATGGGAGAAAATCGACGGAACAAGTAAACAACAGAGGTGAAATATTTCATTTGTCTAAAAGAGGAATGAGGTGGGTCGCGTGAGCCGAACCCGAGGGACTTGGGTCTTATACTAGCGGAGCTGAGAATTTCTGTCCGGTAATTACGTAAGTGATATTTGAAAGCGTACCTGGGGTCCACTCAGTCTCGTTTACAAGTGAGAGTAACAATACGTACTTCATTAACGGTAATATTGAGTAAATACGCGGTTTAAGCATAGCGCTCTTCTTCCCACTTTCGAAAGTCATAGCAAGAACAATGTAGACACATCGTAAATCTAGGACACGGGGCTCTGAAAATTAGATCAGTGAATGCTGGAAAAAGGCAAAACTACATGTGACCCAATCATCTTGTCTCTAAACAGATGTACCTCTATGAAACTATGAAAGTAGAAAAGAGAGGAAAAAATAATAATAAGCGATATGGATAATGTGAAGACTGTAGTCGTTGAGAAGCTATTTAGGAGGAGGTGTAAGAAAAGAGAGAAGCTAAGACTTGACGTGACGGCATTGAAAGCAAATATATTGTTCGATTTATGTGTAGTGACTTGTGGCACATCATCAGCTGCGACGCGATTATCCAATCAGGGGCTTCAATATCAAGAATAAAAGCCGTAAAGAAGCTTTTGACTGGATAACCCCGTTCATCTGAATGTGTTTCGACAATTATAACGGAGAATAGGCGCGGATCTAGAAGCTGCCTCAGACACGTGTACTGCATCATGTGCTTTCTTTATAAACAAGAGTTTACTTACGTTTACTGTAAGATGTTTTGTACAGTATATTACAAATATTTCAAAAACTTAATATTACAGTATGAACAATTTTTATTAAATAATAATTCCAGTGTTATAAAAACGAAATTTCACCAAAAGACATAATTTATAATGTGGAAATCGATAAAAAAATATACTTCATCGTTTTCCTCAAGGAATTCAAGATATGAAAAAGGGTTGCAATGTTAATAAAGTTAGTAACAGAATATTGAGCACGTAAAATAATATTAACACATAATTAACGTTTAAGTTAAAAGAAACATTATGTAAAGTGAACTCGCAGTTCGACCGATCCGAAACTGCCAGTGCTGTTTTTTAAGAAAAGCTCTATAAAGCCGTGAATTAGAGACCTTCCTCCAAAAAACTGAAAAACAAGGATTCAAGCCAAAGGCGGAAAAAGCTGCAACGCTAAGACACACCCAAATAGCAACCCGTATCAGAATTAGTGTATTTACTTGGACATTGGATTGGAGCATCTCACTTCTCCCATCAAATATTTGAATTTTGTAGATTGAATGTAAGAACGATTTGCACGAGTTTATTGGTAATAACTATATTTTGAATATTAGCAGGCCTACTTTTATGGAGCGTTTGTCTCGTTATGATATGTTGTATACGCAGTCAATGAGGAAATTAAAGGATAAAACGTAACAAAAACTTTAATTTCATAATATTTGCAACAGCAATTATGGTAACGTCGTGATAAAGGAGGTCGAAGGGGAGGAGAGAGAAATAAAAATGGCACCCGAAAAGAGGAGAAGGAAGTGAAATACGGAAGTCGAGGAGAAGTGTCGAACGCGACCGGTGGCGAAGGCAGGGCGTGCGCGGACAGGGAAGCGAGTGCAGGATGGCGACGCGGCCGGTGTCTGATTCATTGATAACGAGTGATTCCGAGCGCGTCACCTGTTAAGATCATTAGTCCCGTAAGTGCAGTGCACGTTTCTGCTCGGGAGGTGACCGTGATCTTGCCACGTTGGATGGAAGGATCCGTCAACAACCTACCTATCGCCTTGCGGGGTTTTTCCCCTTAACCAGGTATCACCCTCCAACATGCTCCGTTCCTGCCGGAAAAATCTCTAAGCTTTCGACCGGTCTCTCGACATGTGCGGTAGTGTAGTGCGTGTAAGTGTGTGTGTATAAAGGGGAAGTTAGGACAAGGAATGGGAGGGAAAGATCGTGCGCAGTCCGTGGCCCGTTTCGTCGTTTAGTACTCCGGCATTCACCTGGTGTTGATCAGAGAAACCACGGAAAATAAATTAGAGCAGTCGGCCTCTAAAATTCTTACCGAACAGAGCGGCCGACCGCTAGTATTCTCCTCCAGACAGCGAACAAGTTCGACGCAGCTGTCTAGCTAGAAAATCCTGCCACCGTCGAGACGATCGAACCTACGACCTCCCGATCAGAGGCACTGCAGTGACGTTACTTGATGCCCTGAGCCACCTCTCCACTGGCGATGGGCGGCCGAGCCGCTCCCGGCCAGGTCGCCTGTGTTTTTGGGGAAACTTCTTGTGAGTCAGCCTGGCGGGCGGGCGGGCGGGCGGGCGGGCGGGCGGGCAGCAACGTGTGCCACGCAGCCGCGCGCGAGCCGTCTTGCCTTTGGAGGTTTTGCCGCCAGCCGCAGCCGTCAGACCAAGAGAGCCGCCTGAGCAGACGCACCTCGGCCCCGCCCCTCCGCGGCCTCGCGGGCCCCGCGGGTCCGGACGGCTGATTCGGCGGTCGCCTTTTGTTTGGCGACACTAAATTCCTCTATGTCACAGCCTGCGCCGCTCCCATTGCCGCCTGCTGCGCCTCCACGTCTGCAAGCGGGCGGCCACCGCCCCGCGCCGGCCGCTCGAGGCGGCGCGGGAGCGGCGTTTGCCAGATTGGACGCCTCCGCAGGCTTCTCCCGCGTGGACCGAGCGATCGGCGTCGCTGACGACCACGATAAAAGTAAGAATCTTCAAATTACATCAATTGATTTTTTTAGTGTCCGATTCCTTTTAAAGTGGCCGATTCTTTTAGTGGCCGAATTCTGTTTAGTGGCCGATTCTGTTAGTGGCCGATTCTGTTTGAAGTGGCGTAACTATTGTTGGTTAGTGGCTGATTTTCTTTTAGTGGCTGATTTTTTAGTCATTTGAGAGCCGATTTTTTTTAAGTGGTGATGACACTAAATCAGTCTACACCGTCTGATTCATAAAATTAATTTTTAACAGTGGTAATGCACATTTCCGAGGGCCATGAGCCCATTGAGAAGGAACGTTCGCAGAGATTAATTACAATATTCATTTTGCACAAGGCAGGAGGTGTGATAATGACCTAATGTCGTCGGCACTTTTAAAAAACTATCGATGTAAGATGTGTTTTGTAAACGCACCTGTACGGCTTGTTGTTCATCCCCCCCCCCCATAAAAAGACGCAATTGTAAAGCGAGTGCCATACGGTATCTAGCAGACGTTAATAAAAATATGAGGAAATAAGAGAAAGAGGATGAAGACTAAGGTGCGGGGCAACAGTAGCCGATTTTGGACAAAATGTCGTTCGGCCGAGTCGGACGGACCAAAACCAAACGACCCGAGACTATAGTTCGGGTGACTTTCGGGTTTCAGCTAATGACCACGTTGAATTGAATTTGGCCTTATTTACGTGGCGAGACTCGGCGCATCAGGCCCGCTACTCCGTCTGACCACGCAAATTTCGCTACGCTCCTTTCACGAACTAGGAGAGAAAGAAGAGGTATTTCTTGGGAGAAACAGCGGATTTGAATTAGCTCAGAAGGCGTCATTTAGGCTTGAGGATCTTTTTACATGCAAGTAAATCTACTAACATGGGACAGCCGGCTTTACTTCCCTCCGAAGGAAAGGCGTACGAAGGATTTTTTCGCCTTAATAAATTCAGGCTTCGATCGGTTTGAAACCCGCCAACTTGGGTACACCAGTCCAGTACGCGCTAAACCGTTATCAATGCCCGCCGGCGGTTGTTTTGCCATCAGTGCTTGAGACGAACGGGTACGTCGGAGACAAAACTTGCAGACTGAAATTTGATAAATTGTCTCTTCTGGCGACCAGCCGGCCTTAAGGCCCCAGTTTAAGGTTTCTATCGCGACAAAATTCTCGAGTTGTAGGGGAAGAGGCCGTATTCAATACATTGCACATTGCGGCTTGGTGATTGGACTGAAAAGGTATCGAAAAATGTTTGTCAAAGGAATCCAGAAAAATGCGCGTAGGAGGAGAGATATTGACATTCTTTATCCCGGTAAGATAACTTAAAAAAATGCAGTTAGCATCCATCGTTGCAGGGGTCACAATGAATTACTTCAATACCTTCTATCTGAGAAAAGGAGAGAAATTATTTCGGAGGAGAAAGGCATATGCCAATACATAGCAATAAACAATCTAATTCGTTTCGAGGCTTAATCCACATTCACAAAGCCTCCAATGAAATATTCCGGCAATTATGAAATGTGGTAAGGGAAACATTCATGTGTCTTCTCAGACGAAAAAGCGCCTGTGTATAAAATTAGCTTCTTTGTCGAGTACAGACATAAAGAAACTCTCAGGTGTAGTAACCTAACTTCAAAGAACAGTAGTGCGCTAGATAAAAACGTGAGATTACAAAGTGTATTAAAAGGAAGATATAAACATAAATACTAACGAAATGAGAGTGCTTTCTTAGCTGATGCAGCATTAATTATAAAACGCAATTACTTGCGACTTGGCGCGAAGCCTGTCAACCCGTCATTTATACCGATCGAGTATGTTCGACCGTCACTGGACAGCTAACTAAACTTAAGCAGGAAATATAAAGAAGATTGTACACAAGAAAGATTTCCTTCCCTTTATAGTCCTGGTTATATCTATATTTCGTTTATGTTTCATAATTTA
>BOPP01000025.1:8692668-8704494 GCA_017312745.1 Gryllus bimaculatus
TATCCGGAAGAAGGGAATGCGCTATATTGCATCTTCATTAACATTCGTCACATACACGCTTTCTTCCCGTTGTCCTGTCAGTGAATTTTTTAATTTGTAACTTCGTCTATACTTCGATTTTTCTATAATGGCAGATGCCATTGTTGCACCTCCTGCCTTATCAAATGAATATTTTTAACAGTGGTAAGAACAATTCTGAGGCCACGAACCTCATTGAGTCGGACGTTTGTGAATCAATTAAACAGCAACCTAATGTAACCTAATGTCATCGGCCACCACAGAAAAATCGAAGTACAGAAGAAGGTCATTAGATACAAAATAAACATTTGTTCAGGAAGGACAATGAAAAGAAAGCGTCTATATGACGAATGTTAATAAAGAAGTAATGTAGCATATGTTCGTATTCTAGACACCCATTCAATTGTCGTTGCTGGATCTGTGAATGGAGATGTAAGTGTAATTTATATCTATTCGATGAGAAAAGTGCGCAATTTAAATACCTGCCTGGAGGACACACATTATCTCGTTATGCAACTGTGAAAAGCCACTTGCGCTACTGTGTCAATTACCGCCAGAGATCTATCAATCTCCATTTCAACCATGATTTTGATTACACACCTTTCGTAGTAGCCTCGTAGTACCTCGTAATTGAAGGGCAGATATCGCTACTAGGGAGACGCAGTCTTACTAGGACGATGAAGGTTTATGGCATTTAGCTTAGGGGCGTCATTTAAGCTTGATCATTCAAGATGGGGTTCAAAGCGCAAATCTACAACATGTGACCAAGAGTTGTATTTCCTTTCCGAAGAATAGGTTACGAAGGCTTGCTCAGGCCTGCGTCTACCGGGCTAGTTCTCAGCCACAACACTGAAAAACTTCACTGTCACCATGATTTAGTAAACAGGGTTCACCTCGCAAAGCAATGAAAGCGGCAACCGTTCAAAGGTGTATTAAAGCACAGATTCTCGTTCGAAAAAGGCTTAAAATACAAAATGCAACGTTCGTGGTTTTGTTCTGTCTTAACGCTCCACGTTTTTGTACATATACGAAGTTAAGGTTCCCCAAATGCCATCTGAATTCCAGTTTCAACAAAACTACTGGTTCGGAGACTGTAGGTTCGAGCGAACGTGGATCTCACCTACCGTATTCTTCTTTAACCCCTTGTCATCGCCCTCAAAAATTTGTTTTCTGAATTATCTTCTCAATAACCTTGGCGGAAGGTTGCTTCTAACGAAATTACTAACACGGAGGTGACACCAAGTGAACCTTTCACACTTTCCTGGTACAAAATGTCTTACCCAATCAACTAAGGAGGCACACGGCTGAAGGTTGTCCTGTCAGTTATTGTAAAACAAAGTCAATAAAAAAAGGACGCTGGATCAACCGAAGTTGGCTCTCGAATACTTCGATTTTTCTCCTGTGGCCGATGGTATTAGATCATTGTTACACCTCCTGCCTTCTCAAATACATATTTTTAACAGTGGTAAGAACATTTCTCACTCCCCGTTAAGAAGGACGTTCACGAATGAATTAAAAATATTCCTTTTATAAGGCAGGAGGTGTAACAATGACCTAATGTCCGCGACCACCATGGAAAAATCGAAGTACAAAGTAGAGCCCGCATCGTCTGGGCGAGCGAGCACCGGCGCAAAAACAAAAGCGAAGCGGGCGGCGGCGCCGGTGGGTAGTTTCCGGTGGTGCGCGCCGCGCTGTCCGTCCGTCCGTCCGTCTGCCTGTCTGCCTGTCTGCCCGTCCGCCCGTCCGCCCGTCCGCCCGTCCGTCCATCCGTCCGTCCGTCCGTCCGTCCGTCCGTCCGCCCATCCGTCCGTCCGCCCGTCCGTCCGTCGCCCGCGGCCTCACGCGCGTCCGCCTTCACAGCCGCCGCTTGTTAGAAGCGGGCGGGCGGTCGTTCGGGCGGGCGGGCGTCTGCCCCGTCGGCAGCCTTGACTCCCAATTTGACCGAACAGTGGCCGGCGCGGGGCACGCCTCCGAGCGCAGCTGGTGCAGCGGCCGAAGCCGGTGAACGGCCTCGACGAGAGCGCCCGACGCGATCGGCGCAGACGAACTTCAAGTCGTAGGGACACGAGGCTGTCGGGATTTTCCACACGGCCAGAAGGGATCCGACATCGATACCCTTGTTTTAAACACTGATGTATTGAAGCCGATATTTTCTGATGTTTTGTGCTCGATGTTTTTATGTTTGTTTGCGGATAATAAATGCCCTTAATCATAATTTTGAGAATGTTAAAATATGAAATAAGAACTGATGGTTCCACTGTCTAAATATGTTCAAATCAAACCATGGCTGTTCGTACTAACTTTATCGAGCACACAGTTTCTCGCCTACAATGACACCTATGCCTAGGTATTTCCTTTGTTTTTCCTCGTATTACGCATATGCAGAGGGGTTTTCAAACTTTGTTTTGAATTAAATGTTTATTATAAATTAACACACTCGGCCACTATCCAAAATTGATTTAAAATAATCTTGTAGTATTTTCGTTATTGATGTGATTGTGCAAAACCATCTTTCTAAGGAAATTTCAAAAATGCACATTGCACACTGAAGCAAAACCGTTTCCAAAAGGGACAAATAAATATCGAGTTATTGTCAGGAACACAGGTAGTGAATAGCTCTCTCCAGCATTTTTACGACCAGTTGCACAAATAATAATTATTTTCATCAGTAATTGTGGCTTGTTCATTTGCCAAAGAAGCTAACTTTAATATAGAAACAGCAACGTCACAAAATGTTACATTTCAAACGAATTGTTTTATGAAGCTTCACTTCCAAATAAGCCACATAGTACCATCTGTCCGCAAGTCAGAAAAACATTATGGGGTATTTCTGTGACCTTCCAAAGAGGGCGTGGTGTACAGATGTCGGGATTCCTAATTCTTCTGTTAACAATCTGCTAATCACTTCCCAGGTATGAGTTGTAACATATATAACCCGGCTTTTGAGGTTTCATTGCCCAAAGAACTGGCTAAATTAACTTATGAAACAAAGAGAATTAGTAATGACAATTTTCCATTAAAAATCAATGTGTTTTCCTAGCTAAAGAAGTCTGTACTTTCTATTGCACAAGAAAACCTACACGTAAGTTGGCCTAATAACTCACAAATTTTCTCAAGAAAACTTCCGTAATATCGAATACGTTATTGGAAGGAACACTTACAGATGGGGAATGTGGTTGATGTTGAAGAGCAAATATCGAACTGCTAACGAGTTTCTTGTTAATATAAGAAGAGGTTCATTCAGCATTCAGTAATGCACGAAGTTATATCAGGAAGTTCAACTTGTTTATATTATTATGTTTCTCGTGTTTCCTGTGCATATGTGTTTCATTATTAATGATGATTTAATTTCTTCTGAAAATGTCTGTTGGCACACGGGGTGTGACTTCCTGAAGCAACTCTTCTCCTTTAATTCTTCGTTGTAATTGGTTTTAATACTAAAGGTATTGATTCATGCTTTGCCTGTACTTTATGGGAACACTAAGAGTACGATCTTATATATCAATCCAGTGTATTGAACATATTTTTAATTTCAGTTTGTCCCTCCAGAAAAAAAGATTTCTTCCATTCCTATACGAAATCTACTAAATGTATTAAATGGCAATACGAATAATAATTGGTTGCTACTTCCTTACCAATTCCTACACACTCCATCTGAACATCTACAGGCAAATCACTTATTTGTTTGTTTTTCTTTACGAAAAGCAATCATAAATGAATGCTCCTGTGTTGTGAGGCAAACACACACGATCCACTAGTATGTTAACATGCGGTTCTTGAAAATACTGTCGGTAAATGACGTATTGGACAATCACGCGTCAGTCGCTGTTCACCACACCACAAAACGAAGTGCTTAATCAATGAGTGTGATGGATCTAAA
Source organism: Gryllus bimaculatus (assembly GCA_017312745.1). Taxonomy (NCBI): domain Eukaryota; kingdom Metazoa; phylum Arthropoda; class Insecta; order Orthoptera; family Gryllidae; genus Gryllus; species Gryllus bimaculatus. The sequence goes on from BOPP01000025.1 coordinate 8,696,567, forward strand.
AAAAAAAATGTTTTCAGTGCTGACAAACCATTGGCGACGTGAACTGCACCATAACAATGAAACACGCGGAAAAACAGAATTGTTGACCTTCGGCCAAAGGTGACGTGACAGCCACTAAGCCACGTAACATAAGACACCATGGCTTGGCGGCTATTAATAGAACACGTTCCGGAAAAAAGGCGCGAGAACACGTAAACAAAACACACACAGACAGAACGACTTCAAAGAAAGCGACTTCTTACCTTCTGTGTCGTCCGGTCTTCGGGTGAAGTAATCCAGAAAAACAAAAGTTACACACAAAAAACACAAAGCCCCGCCTGCACCGAAGCGCAGCAAGACACACTCCACTGAGCACACGTCGAGATAAGAATAAAAAAAAAACACTGGCGACGAGGACGGTAAAAAAAAAAAACTACTGTGCTATCGGTGGGGGGCGTATGACAAAAGTCGGGCACTCGCGTCGAGAAGAATCACACTGCACAGAGGAAACACACACGCAGCGAGTGGCGTTGTCGCCGGTCGCTCCAAAATGCGCGCGCGGGCCGCGTGGCGCGGGCCGAGCGGTGGGCGGGGCGCAGCGTCCGCTGCAACGAGTCCCGCAGCGACGTGGACGCGACCGCACCGGCGCCGCCGACTGAGCCGAAGCGCAGGCGCGCGGCGGCGAGCGAGCGAAGCCCGGCCGCTGCGCGGCGCGGTGTGGCGCGGGGGTGGCGGCGCGGGCGCGCGAACAGGCGAGCGGCGGCGGCGGCAGCGCGCACTGGGCCCGAATGCGAGGCCGCGAGGCGAGCCGACCCAAAAATCAATGCACGATTCCCTTCACCTCCAAATGTCTGTCTTCTTCAATGCGAGTGAGGTAATCGAAGGTTTTGAATAATGGAGCTCTGAGTTCCAAGTGATAAAACTTTCAGCCACGCTTATTGGTCACAATACCTCAAAAACTTTGATTTATAAATAAAGATAAATATGTGAATAAAAAACAACAACACTCCTTTCATCGTGAAAGACCACACAAATTTACAAACGTTTGTTTCGTACTTGATTCTGAGCGCAAATGTATAAGCGAAATTCTGACAAAATATGAAAATATGCAAATTTTATTTATCCTTCACAGAATATTAACGGAGCGTGGGCGATAAGTGGACGACGAGGGCGAGGGCGTGGGTGGAAGCCAAAATGCCAATGAAGTAGCGAGAGTGGAGAGGGACCATCATAAAACCTCCTGAAAAAATTAAATGCAAAAAACAACAACTTAGCAATGATAGATAATCCATACCGAGCGAAGTGATTGAGGGGGAAGCGCGAGGACTTCGCATTCGGAAGGCCCGGGTTCAATCCCCGTGCCAGCCAGCCTGAGATGGGTTTTCGTGGTTTCCCCCGGTCATCCAGACGACTGCTGGGATGGTTTTATTGAAAGGCCACGAAAAGGCCGAGCTCTACTGAAAGACTGACGAAACCGGCGTCGCTAGCCAAATTTGTTAACTGCGCACGAAGGTTAAGCGAATTCGTGACATCACGGGTTCCTGGTTGGGTGACCGATTATGGTACCCGGGGATCAAAGCGCGAGGCCAATTACCTTCACGGACAGATAATGGGCTAAATACAAATAAAAAATAATCCCTATTTCTCAGCTGGTTAATGCGCCTAACATTTTGCATTTCATACGTTCGATGTTTGATTACGCGTGTGGTAGAAAGCTTGACTGAGGCCGCGCGTTCGCTTCCGGGGCCATTCCGCCCCACTGTGCGCCGTGGCAGCGGGTGAGGCGGGGGCGTGGAGGGGCGGGGGCGCGGTGAAGGCGGTGCGCCGTGCGGGGAGAAAGACCTCAGTGCAGCACGCCCGTTCACCTCCACTCCAGCGGCGGTGTAGACGTCACATCTTGGCTCCGGAGTCAGCCGGCCGCTTGGCGTCATGCAATTGATGCGGTGTTCAAGGACACGGCACGTGGAAGGGGTTGCGAAACGTCACTGCCGTGTTTTTCTGACGATTTTTTTTTTTTCGAGCTTACCTGCCATATTTAGTAGCGGTATTTCAGTTTCAACTTTCGTTGCAAATGTGGTTCAAATGACTCGATGGAAGTGTATAAAAAGAGTCCCAAAAATTCTTTCATTTCTAATACTTATTTCTGATCATGGGTCTTTAGCACAGGCTATCCTTTCCCATAGTGGGTGACGAACATATTCAGCGACCGTTACCACAACTCAGGTCCATTACTCACACCCAATATCATCATCATTAAATCATTAAGACTCGACGTTGGCCGTGTTAAAATTCTGGCCTCGTTACTACGACCATTGTGCAATCTTCCCTAAATTAATGTCTTACGATAAATAATACTGTGCCAGTCTTTCGGCTAGTGACTTCCACGGCTGCAAGCATTTACGTTAGAGAAAATCACCTTAATCTCTTTTTCAGTCTCAAATGACTAATGTTATAATATTTTTTATTCAAGATATCTTTCATCACTATCTTTTACAGGGGTCCTCCACACAGAATGACACATTATCCGCGCACGTTTTCTTGAGACCCATTTTCGCTAGATGCGAAGGAATTGGGGGTTTAGTTTTTCGAGGTCAGGACAATTACATCAAATCTATAGCTCATTTTTATTTGCAAAATAGTTTCTTATTATACGGGAGCGATTATTTCTAGTAATTATATTTTGCCAACAATGCTAGTTACTAACGTGAATTCTTAATTCAAAAAAATCTTTTAGTACACGAATAAGTACGGATTCTGGGGCTCAAGAAAACGTGCGCGTACAATACCTTGCAGATTACTTGCATTAGGAAATTGTCGCAGAAAAGACATTGTTTGAGGACTAGAATATTGCGTAAGTAAAAACATGTTAATTGAATAAGAAGTTGGAGAACTGTGCCAATAAACATATTCCCACAAGACAAATGGGTTTGCTTCTCGCCATGCTTAGCTTAGTTTTCTTTTGTTCTTCATAGCATAGCACTTTGCTTTGACTGCAATATGTCCAATATTCGGAAACGTGAGCGTTGTCGGCAGATTTCATTATACCATACAACTACTCATGTCGTTGGTTATCGAAATGAAGAGGTTATAGAGATTGCAATAAAAAATGATCATATTACGACCAGGTCCAAAAAAGAAGCAAAACAAACAGACATTGAAAATTTACCACAAAGAACTCGCAAAAGTAAAGAAATCGGAGCAAAGTGGTACAAGAAAGACGTTTAGGAGTCGTACTTTGAATGACGACAGTTCATTATGTGCTGAAAGTCTCCAATATATGAACAACAATTGTGGCATGACCTAGTTATTTCACACATAATTTCTCTACCGAGTTCCCGAAGTAGTAAGTGCGAACATATATTTACATAAAATAATTAAAGATGTTGTCATTGCCAACAATATTTTTAATGCAATAGCAGCTTTCGATGGCTTAGCCATCATCATCAGTTGTCTGCTAGATGGAAGCCACAAAACGACTACCTAGGTAGTCGTTTTGTGGCTTCCATCTAGCAGACAACTGATTTGGTATGAAAAATTGGTTTACAGCAAATGCCCATTCGTAAATACCAGATTCCATCATCTGCCTAGAGTACATAGTGGTAATAGTGCAAACGAATGGGAAACATTTGAGGAACTAAATAATTGTTGCAGAAATTACAAGAGGGACGACTTCAGGCAAAGCTGCCCAATTCTTCAAGAGCAAGTCAAGTACTTGGGTCCCGTGACTGGCAGCGAGGGAGTGAAGGCCGCTCTGTAATATCCCGCGAAAGGGAAGGCGACGCGAGGGCGAGGTCAGGGACGGAACTGCGCTTCACAATAAACATCAACGGGAAGAGGAATAGCGCCATGAACCTGTAGCGGCAAAACAGAGAACTTCTAGGAACAGTTGCCGAAAACAGTGCACTTCTAGCTACGCCGCTCTGTTCACTCACTGATTTGTGCATTTGAGAATGGAAAAAAAGAAAAAATATTACGAACTTACAGAAAATACAACTAACAAAAATTTGATCAAAAACAACTCCAATATACTTTAACGAAATGCATAAAACTTAGTTTTGGGGGTAATTTTAATTCTAAGTATTATTATGCATAGAAAAATAACTGAGTAGCTCTCCAGGGAAAACATTTAAGGAAAAAAATAACTTCTTTGTTTTTTTCGTGAACCTGCAAGTTCAGTTCGACCATTTTATAAAAGTGCCGGTCGCGCGGGGATTTGACTTTGGCGAACGAGGCCTCGGATGCCGCGGAAATCGAGTCAGGGTAGGCTCGCCGAAGAGGGAAGCTGGCGTTTCGCTACCGGAAAGTTTAAATTGTACCCACGTTATATTGGATGCTTAAACTGATCACAGTTGGCTCTAATGTATTCTTTATATCTCCCAAACACGTTCTGGGTCAGTCGGTAAAGGATGTCTTATGGTACTGCAGATATCTGTTCTTGTATATTGTGCCTTAATTCTTCTTCCGTGTGGGAATTTGACGCATGTACACGATTTTTCAGAAATCCCCGCAGGAAGAAATCTCACATTGTCATAGCAGGAGAGCGTGCAGGCCACAAACCACGAATGATAATTCTGTCTCCATTAACGACATGTACAGCCCTTAAGAAAGCTGACGCAGTGTGTGCAGTTGCGTAGTCTTCTTAAAATGAACGTAATTTCGCTTTTCGATTATCAAAATCGGAAGAAAAAAAAGGTTTTGAGATACGATGCACATAACGGTTTGCCACATTTTACGTGTCATACACAAATACTTCGTGTTTTGAGAGCAAACGTCGAGCAAGCTATTACAAATTGACTACGCGACAAGACTGGAAAATTAGCTTTTTGCAGGGCGAGACCTTGAAACGCTCCCGCCCGCAGGCAGGTGAAGAGCACCTAGAGGTTGTGGGACGAAGAATGTTCCACACTAATGAAATAGTCGCACTGCACAAGCTGTCGCCAATGGCATTGTAATGTACGTAAGACCGAGCATTGTTTCAATTAGCTTCCAGGGTTTTCGAAAGATGGCACCAGTTGTAAGTCCACGCGGATTGGCAAATAGATATGTCCGTCCGTATTTATTCGTATGTCCACTTCGGTATTGTGCCTAATTACGACGGCTTTGTTGTGGGTGATTCTTGTATGATAACTGATACACCTAATAGGTGATTCCAATTACGAATTCAAGAAATTAGGTAAAATGGCATTGAATCGTTCTAGATGAGAAGTGTAAGGATTTGTATTCAATATTTGTGAAATTGTTTTTCCAAAATTTGTTAATGTTTTTGAACATTAATTGATTTTCCATTTGTTTTTCAGTTGTTTAAATTAATAACTTTTTTCAAACAAGGGTTTGTAAACAGTTTCTTTTGCTTCTTGTATAAAATTACGATTTGGGGCTGAAGTGCTTTCCCACGGGAGCTCCTCAATTAATCAGTAATTATTAAAGAGGATTAAAACAACTTATCGATTGATTGCCGATGAAAACCGTATTTCGCAAATCTACGGCTCTTAATCTTCAATATCGCACAACACTCTCACCCCCCCCCCCCGACTAGTTCGGGGCCGATCAACTGTAAAACTTCGTCGCCATTTGCTGCACTGTCATTGGTCAAGAGGCCTTTCCCGGGACAAAACAAATATTAACCATCCTTCCCGATCTCGTTTTTCAACACGTTTCAGTGTATTATTCCTGCATTCGCTTGGTGTTAATCGGAGAACCCACGGAAAACTCCTGATGATAATTCAATAATTAAACACAAGAGAGGAAATTTTCTTCGAAGTGGCGAAAAGCACATTGTTTTGAAAGTCTTCAACTCGTTATTGCAAAGAAATTCCTCCTTACAGGTCAAGCAAATCGCTGAACTTACAGGTGCGTTCGCTAGAATATCCGTATCTAGCGTATTCAAACTCAGAAAAGAATTCACCAACAAGGACTACTACAAACATCAGAGAAGAAAAGAAAGCGGAAGAAACCTGTGACTGAAGTGTATGATGGATTTGTTGCCAGTGTTGTTCGATGAAAAGTGCATTCCTTTTTCTTGACAAAAAAACCACCAACGCATACTGCAAACCAACGTCAGTTATGCAAATACACGTGTATTTATTTACAGCAGGGTTTTCTTAACGTGAACGAATGATAGTGTGGAAAATCCTGCTACCGAACCCTAAAACCTCCCACTCAGAGGCGCTGCAGTGACATCAATTGATCTCCTGAGCGGTGTAAGCCGGTCGGTGATGTTGTTGGAGAGTGTGTTGTGAAAGGCACTGGAGTAGGCGGGAGTGGGGGGGGGGGAGGCGGCGTCATTGGAGACAGCGCGCCGCCTCCGTCACAGCACCTGTTCGCCCGCCGCCGCCGCCACGCCGCCTGAGACAATTTCCCGTGGAGGTGGGCAAGTCTGACGTCATCGGCCGTCGCCTCGCCTCTACACGCGGAGATCACCTCCCGCGGCCCCCTTCCTTACAAGCAGAGCGGTTCGCGGCGGCTGGGACTCGCTGGCGTTGCTCAGAGCAAGCGTTGCCGCTGAGTGCAGCGACTGACAGGGAGATTCAGAGATTGGAATCCCCAAGATTTCCGACACTAGCGCTGTACAAATATCGAATTCAGCCGCTGTATGGAGGAGAATTCTAGCGGCCGGATGCTCTAATAGGTGTGGATTCTTCAATCACACCAGGCGAATGCTGGAGTAGTATCCTAACAAATGGGTCCCGGAATGCGCGATATTTCCTTCCTCTTCCTTCTCCTATTCTCAGCATTTACACACACTTACACAGCTCTTACACACACACTACCACACGTAGATGAGAGCGTGCTGCGGCTGGGGTGAATGTCGAGGGGGAAAACCCATTTTTAAATTCCCCTCCCAAAATTTCAATTTGGATTCGCCCCTTCTGTAATATTGGTATAAGTATTCCATAAATAAGGGAAATTATAGTAAAAGTTGGTAACATTATCTGCTCTTGTCGGTGTAGCGTTTGAAGCGATCTTTCCGCTCTTTTGTCAGGGACATTTGATAATCACGGTGAAAGAAATCCCCACCACCGATCGGCCAGGCATGGCGTGATTGACTGACGTAAACCTCGCTTTGGTTTTCATTGTAGCGTTGTGATATGAAGGGTTAAGGTGAAATAAGCGAAACCCACATGGCCACTTTTTAATATATAAGCAAGAGAACAGTTTTGTTGTAACGGGTTTAAATGGTGTACATAAAGATGACAAGAGCTTGGGAATAATTATGCGCCATAATTTGGTCTACTTGAGAATCTCAGCGCATGGACAGCAAATGCAAGCGAGCAAAAATGTTCATATCACTGTGATTACCATCTTCTACTCCCGAGCCCTTTACGTATGCGCGGGTTGGCCATTCCTTAGATTGAAGCAGTTATTTTCTTCTTTTTCTTTCATTTCTATTTTCATTCTTGTTGTGTCTGATAGCCTTTCAAGACATTGAACAATTTTAATATATTTTTTAATAATATTGTATTTTTTTAGAATTCGACATCCCTAACATATTGAGACCTCTCATGTTATAGAATTATAGTTATAGATTTTTGAATATTTTTATTTAATATATAATTTGAAGCAATACTATGGGTGTTGTGTAGTCAATTTTGTATATAATTTTCATGTTTATATAGGAAGGTCGAAATTTGTCTCTGGAAAATATTGGTTCTATCCGGCAGAGTATAGCATAACGATGTAAATTAGAAGTTTTGAGTAAAGAAGAGGAATTGAGTGCAGAATAAAAAATGTTCGGTTTTGAAAATATATTATTTTTAACAGCATTATCATGTAATTCTGTGAATTTGGTATAAGAAGCACACTGCAGAGCTGCACACGCGCGTGGGGCCCACCCTCTCCCACCTCGAAATAAAAGAGCAAAAATCTTGATTTACCATTTCGCATTATCTTTACTTGAAGATTCGGAATTAGAGTTTGAGGGACACTTTGGAAAAGTAAATAATTTTGCC
>BOPP01000025.1:8711832-8736885 GCA_017312745.1 Gryllus bimaculatus
GCCGCAGCGAAGGCGTGGCGGCGCGGAGGCCGCCGCCCGGGGCCGCTCAAGTGGCCGCGAGGCGTGCCTGCGGAGGAATTGAAAGGCGGCGGAAGAAGCGGTGTGCGCGACACCGGGATCTTCTCGTGCAGCTGCGTTTCTGCGAGTTCCGCCAAACGGCACACTCGCTGCCACAAAAAAGGCAGGACCTCCCTATTGATTGCTATGAGAATATTACATCACGGGCAATTATCACCACCGTGCGCTTTCCATTTTGTGAGTAATTTCGATGATGAAATAGGACTAAAACTCGTTAAAATTATTTCTATTGTAATGCTTTCTTTGGGTTTGTGAAATTGAAGATTGTTGAAACATTTGCTTTGCAGACACTGGGCAATTCGGTATTGAGATCAATCCTCTTTTTTTCTTTTAGAGTCGCTCTATCACTTTCCAGACCGCCTCCAAATCTCGTTTCGCCTCCAGCCACACTCGCCGTCTGGCGCACGGGCAGCAGGGCAGGAGGGCTGAGGGCTGCGGGCGCGGGCGGCCGGCGGATTGTCCGATCGAAGGCACCCCTGCGCCCTCGCCCTCAGTCCTTTGCGGGCGGTCGCGGGGAAGTGGAAGGGCCGAGGCGCCTGGCGGCCGCCGGCTTTAATTTCCGCTGCGCGGAAGAAAATAAAAAATGGCAAACGGGATCCAAATCTGCGCCGAATGGGTCGGCGCGCTGACGCGGCGCTGCGCGGCGCGGGCCGCACCCGAAAAGTGGCGCTCCCGCGCGCTGGCTCCAAATGGACCGAAGGCGCCGTCATGAGGAAATGGGCATGGCTTGTCAGTACAACATGCAGCACGAGAAACGTTTTTTGTTAAAGGGCAAAGTAATTATTGATAAAGCTATGTACTGATAAGTTTATTAATGGAAGAAGAATTACAATCTGGACAACAAAGATCGGAGAGGTCGCTCACGGCATCAACGATGTCACAGCAGTGCTTCTAACCGAGAGATCCAAGGTTCGAGTCCCTAGGTGCAGAATTTAAGATTGCGAATTCAGTCGCGTTTAAGCGAGAATTCCTGCGCCGGCTGCACGGATCGGTAGTTTTTCTCTGATTAATACCAGCAAATGTCGGAGCATACCCTAAGTAAACGAGGTAAAACCGCGCAAGGTCTTTCCCTCCCTTCCTTGTCCTATTTACGCACACTTATACTTACAAGCACTACACTACCACACACGCTGGGGAGACCGGACGGAGCTTTAAGCGATTGTTTCTGTTAAAATAATAATTTACAAGTTGCTGATTTTTTAGACGAGTTCAGCTAGAAGAATTGCTGCTGAAATTGCCAAGAAACAAATCCGGTGATTAGCACAAAACAATTTAGATGGGAACATTCTAGTGTGTTATAATTACATAGTGTTTAAGGAATTTTTAGAATGAAATATTGACGAATATTATTCAAACGATAGAAATGTAATGAGTGGAGATGCTTTCACGAAGAGAGGGAGTCCACATATTTCAGTAAGAACGATAATTGGATAAAGTGTTAAACGCAAAAGAAGGTTTTTTTAATGCCTTGACTGGAGGAAGAACAGAGTTGCCAAGATGTCCAGGTAAACGTGGTTTGTAAGTGAGTCTACAATTCGATGTCACTATTAAAATTTTGTTGATGAAAGAAATTAATAAGTTAATTAGAAACTAGGAGAGTTATAAATAGTTTTCAAATTATATAGAGCGTAACAAAAACTTTTAAATAGTTGTATTTTGAGATTCAATTAAAGCCTGTTTGTAAAAAAGATAATTACGAGACCAGCAGAAGTTTAAAAAATTTAATCTTGTTACACATATGTGTGTAATTACAATATTCCTACGGGCCACTATAAATAACACAAAACGCAATCTAAGGATATGAAATTTTAACGGATGCAAACATTATCAAGCTGCACTACTAACCTTTATGTTGTTAATTATTACAATGGTGGGACATTGTAATTATAATCTTACTAGTTGTTCATCATGTTTTTGTTGATTTGGCCACAGCGCTATTGTCTAAAAACGAAAATTTTGAGTTCAATTAAATGTTCAGTTCTACAAAACTGACAAAGGGCAATTTGACCGGCAAGGTCATAAAAATTGTACGACGAGAAAATGGCGGATACATTAAAACGAGTCACAGGTAACAAGTTTATTATTTTATTTATTTATATTATTATTTATTTATTTAATTTATGTATTTATTTATTTATTTTATTTATTTATTATTTATTTATTATTTATTATTTATTTATTATTTATTTATTTACTTATTATTTAGTTATTTATTTATTTATGATTTATTATTTATTATTTATTATTTATTTATTTATTTATTTATTTATTATTTATTATTTATTTATTTATTTATTTATTTTATTTATTTAATTTATTATTTATTTATTTATTTATTTATTTATTTATTTATTTATTATTTATTAATTTATTTATTTCATTTTTCATTTATTTATTTATTTATTTATTTATTTATTTATTTATTTATTATTATTTATTTATTATTATTTATTTATTGATTTATTTATTTATTTATTTATTTATTTATTATTTATTTATTTATTTATTTATTTATTTATTTATTTATTTATTTATTTATTCATTCATTCAGTTCATTTTATTTTTTGTTTAGTGATTCTGAGGCTAAAAAAAAAAGCAAAATTTCGCGCGTGTTTACCAGACCTGTTGAAGACAAAAAATTCTTGCAATACCTCAGGATGTTTCACGATACATTTGTAGCTCTATTGCAAAATGTTATGGACGACAAAGAGAAAAAGATGAAAGTTTAGCGAGCCAATACGTGTAGGAAAGGTTAGCAGTTATTTGCAGAAAATGAAACAAACTTCACAAGTCGCAGGGGCAAAATATGCAAATGAAAATGCCTCTTAAATACTTGTACCTTCAGGATACGGCGGGTTGGCGTCCAGCGCGTACGCACAGAGCCATGTTCAAGGGCGCTTGAGTCAGCATAAAAATCATCATCAACTCGCGTCTATGTACGCAGGCATATGCACATTCCCAACAATAAATGCCATACTCTTCCCACAAAGTGAACGTAAAAAATTGACAAGTTTTATTGCAATCGATGGACGGTTCTGCAGCGCATACGTACGAACAAACAAACAAACAAACTTTTTTAAAAATTATGAGTACGCACAATCCTAAATATAGTGTGATGTAATTACCGGAGTAATCGTTTTCTTTATTCGGAAACTGCTGAATAGGTTTCCGTCCCGTCCCGAATTAACTGCATAGTGCGCGCACCCTTACTGGGAGTAATGTAATATTTCAATACAATCCCTCACAGAATGGTCCATCGAACCCACAAAGTAAGCTCTTAGAGTCGAATTTTGAACCGCGCTGAAAAACGTGAGGGCAAGAATGTTGCAGGCGCAAGAGACTGAGAGGTAAATAGGTTCGTTAACACGACCATTCCAAATCTTTTTTTTCATGATTTGATGATTGCATCAGCTATTCACTCAAAGAGTATTTTATTAAATAAAATATGATACTTAATCAGAGCATGAAAACTATTTTGCGTTTTAAATATATTTTTACTACCGATCCAGTAATGCATTTTCGGGTCTCCCATCCAGACAGACATTTATGCATGTTAATCACAATGTGAAATATTTTACTATTATTGAGTAGCTTTACAGATGTGGCAAGAAATAGTAGGGGCAGTTTTTGTGCAAAACTGAAGAGCAGAAGCGTGACGGCACGCCATTCCAATTTAATTAACGATTCATTCCAGTCTCCATTCAGGCAGTTCCCAATTTTTCATAATGTAAGGGTGTCTAGGAAACAGAGAGTAATTTTGTGCCAGACTCTCGTTCCAAGGCGGATAAAAAAGGAAATCTGATATTTTGAAGTCACATGAAAGATCAAGGCACAATGGTTACTAGCAGATAGTTTCGCTGGAGTTATTTACTTTTGCGGCGGCGAAGAATAAAGGCGTCTCCTCAGAAAACTTTTTCTGTGATTCTGCGAGCTGCGTCAAGGTCCGAAAAGTTTGCTTTTTTTCCATATCATTAAAACGTAGAGGAATGATTCGAAGGAAGGTCTTCTATTTTTAGCTTAGGGAGATGAAAACTAAAAAGGTTCTTCATTGACAAAAAAACCGGAAAACGGATTTAAAATATGTGCCCATTATGTTATTCATTTTCTATTCGGACTTTTCTTCTTTCTATTCTTTTTTTTATTTTTTTTTTTATCTATTAAAGCACTTTGATTAAGTTTATTTCATTAGTCTTGACATTACGTTCCGTCTGGCAAAACAACACAGTATAGCTAACCCATCTCTAGAATTGTACTGGAAGGCTAAATGCATTACCTTTCATCAACGTTTCTCCAATTTTTTAAACTGCTTAAGTGTTGTTTATACTTTTTAAAGCTTATTTTATAAACCGGAGCATTTATTTTACCTAAAGTAGGCACGCAAAGAGGCATTTATTTTTACTACAATGGGCATTCAAAAAAGGCATTTACTCTAGTTGAAGTAGGGGTGCAAAAAGGAATTAAATAATGCAATTTAACATGTAAAAGGAATTGGAAACAATAATAATTAAAATTATTCGATTTCTGAAATTTACATGATCACTTCACGTGTAAGAAAACAATATTTTCTTTGTAATCTTGCTTCCGCATGACCTCGTGCCACGTGGTATGATGGCTACGACTTTCTTTTTCTCGCGAAGCTGTCTCATCAAAATGGTATTGTGAACTCCCTTTTGAATCTTGAAATGCCATCAGTGAAAACGGAATTTGTAACCTGCATTAACATTGGTTGTTACTAATTACATTTATTTTATCATGCCCCAAGCTAGGCAGCCATTTGTAACAGTTTTATGATTCTCCTAATTTAATTTGCCCTGCTATGCTCGTAAATTAATTGCTCAAATAACTAATAATTTGGCTAGCTAAGTTTTTCTTCGCGATCTCGCATGAGTTTGACAACATACGTTTACCTCACCTGTTGTACATGGACATGTGATTCTGTAGAAAAATCACGATTCGTGAAACTTCTGTGGAATTTACTACTTACTTAATTGAGGGCAATTCAATGAAATATCAGAATTTTCTTTTCAAATAACAATGAACATTTATTGTAAAATTCTACTAGCATGTCTCGAACTCGTTATTGATTAATTATTCTATGGGCTTTGAACGTTGTTAAACCGTACGGCTTTGATAAAGTTCGTAAGCTTACAGAATGTCTTCTCGGATAATTCGATACCGCCGCCTTCTCCAAAAGGGGATGTTCGGGGTCCTCCTCTGGTGTAAATTGTGAACCAAATGACCGTACAATCTATAAATGTTGCTTATCATTTAGTGCGCCATTCGGAAATCTCTACATCCGCGTCGCGACTTGCTCTCACTTTCGGGGGAAACTTCTAACCGCGACTACTATTCCTTTAAATTAACAATTTAAAATTCCCACTACGGAACTAGACTCATGTAGACCCAAGAACACGAAGTGTAAATATTTTTAAATGCAAAATTCCCACACGACAACAAATGTAACTACTATAAAAAACTGCAAACATTTACTCTCTTAAAATTCAAATGAACAATACTGCTTAGCCTATTATACTATTATAGACTGATCAAACAAACATTCAACCATTCGTAAATCTACTTCTACTAAATGTAACTTCAAATTAACTACTCCCCATGGCACGTCTAATTCAGTTTTTAACTGTTTTTGACGTAAACAAATAAATACTATGGAAAAATTAATACGTTATAATATTCATTACCATCTGAACTTCTTGGCTAATTCCGCGAGAATGAAAATATATATAATTTCGCTAGAGCTAAATTTTTAACACCTCCCCTTATGAATTCCATATCAATGATACCAGGCCGTGCCGTACCTCGACAACACAGCTCCCGTCTAGCATCCAGCATAGCACACTCATATGTTTATACTTCGTTGCTATGCTACGTGTATTCTTTGGATTTTAATATTCTCGATGCATCAATTCCGTTGTATCACACACGTGTGACTCTCTGGTTTGTCACAAATTATATTTTTCGTTCTTCGTACTAGTGTTATCGCAAACACTAAGAAGTGCATGCCGTATACAGAGAGCGGTGCACCGAACAAAGGATCGATGGCCATACTCAAAAGTAGAATGGGATTGCCCTTGAGCGAAAATATTGATTGGTATCATCTTCCTTTTTCATTTAGATTTTTATCACAGCGACTGCTTCCACAGAAAGCCAAAGCACGGTAGTGCCTTCTAGTTGTCTACTATATATATGATGAAAATGACAAAAATGGCATTAAAAGGTACAATAAGCAAAAAAGGTAAATCGATAATCTATTAATAATGAGCAAAAAGGCAGAGGAAGAAAAATTATACAAATGGCAAAAATAGGCATGAGAAGCCAGAATGGGCAAAAGGCAAAATACAAAATCTACAAAAACAACCCCAGAAGTATATTTAGGATATTCCTATTGTTAATAGTCATAAAATAGTAACAATAACAAAAGTCATTTTGCCGAACGTCCGAACTCTATTACCTAACAATTATGATACCCCCAAAATTATTTGCAATGTAATAATATACTTCATCGCTCATTAGTACGCAATAGACATAGTTCAATCTACTGGTTTTCCTTGCCTGAATATAATCATTTCTATTTACATAATCAAGATCCATCGGTAGTATTATTTACAGCTCTTAACATTATGTTAGCTCGTTGTAATCAACCGCAAGCTTTTACAGCCCTTAGTCAATTTCGCAACAATTGGAACAATTCCACAAGTTACACACGCCCCGGACTACTCGAGCATCTGTTTAAATATTCAGCGCGCACACTAAGCAACCACAAAAGGGTACTCTGGAGAGTCAACTGCTCAGTGATTGTTATCGCGAACACTGCTGAAAACTTTCATGTTTACGAGTGATAAGAGCGCTTAATTGCCCTAAATGGATTACACGTGATTAAATAAATTATACCAAATGAAACGTATTAAACACACGTGGAATAAACTAGACATAGTGACGTCAATTACACACTTGCAACATTTGAGTCGATATATCTATCCATCCATCTGGAAGGCTAAAAAGGTTCACTGATGTTTTGGGAAGAATTGTTTTTACCTATGGAGTTTTTGTATCATTTACACTAGTCTGTCTTATTCAAATCATAGTTATTAAAGTACGGATTATAAATTCTGGAAAATCATTTTAGTAGAAGCTAAATTAATAGATACAGTTATTGAAGGACAGTTTTCAGGTCCCCTGCATTTCTGCAAAGTAAATAGTAAATAGGAATATTGATCCAATGTAATTTTAAAACATTTTAAGATAATAATAATAATAATAATAATAATAATAATAATAATACGATCACAATAAAGACAGTAATAACAATAACAGCATTAACTTTGCATTTTATAACTGTCCTGCACAGATATTTTAACTAATACACTGCACTTCACTTCACTTCTCTTTCTACTTCTCTATTACACTACACTTCATATCACGTCACGACACTCCAATTCATCTACTACTTTAAATATAATTTTATATTTAATAAAGCAATGCATTTAATAGGAGTTACCACCATACTCATAATAAAAATAAGAGTTATAATAAAATAATAACTATTTTAATAAGACTAACTCACTAATTAATACATTTTACAAATATTTATAATAAGTATTATATACGAATATT
Organism: Gryllus bimaculatus; assembly: GCA_017312745.1. Taxonomy (NCBI): domain Eukaryota; kingdom Metazoa; phylum Arthropoda; class Insecta; order Orthoptera; family Gryllidae; genus Gryllus; species Gryllus bimaculatus. The sequence continues at coordinate 8,719,543 of BOPP01000025.1, forward strand.
CAATTATTTAAATTTTAGATTTGAAGGTTAATGATTAAATTTCAATTTCTTTGAAGGTTAAATGTTAGTTTCCTTGAGCAGAATGCCCACGTAGTTATACCGTTAGAACAAATTGCTCATTTTCGCAGTTGTTTATTTACCTGGGCTGCAGTCGGGCGACGCGACCACGTTCTTTATACCTCGTGACACGTGAGGCTGTCGAGGCGAAAAGCAGTCCTCTGGACTTCATTCAGCCTCGGGGACTGGTTCGCAAACAGCCGTGGCACACAAACAGACCGAAAACGTCTCAAGAAACTAGAGAGTTAGCGGGAAGACTGCATTCGCCGACATCCCGCTTCTCATGACGCGAGGCCGCGAAACAACGACCAGATTCAGCACCGCAATTTGTTGAATATGCATACGCTATTCTATTTTGTTTACGGCACCCGTCTCCACGCTGTTCTCCAGAACGTGTTTCAGATGTAGATGAACACATCCTGACGTTTTATGCAGCTTCAAAGACGCTGCCTCATGCGGCTTCGCTGGAAATGCCAAACACGTCAGGTGGAAAAGCGGCTCTGAGCGGCCAGTCAAGCACCCATGCGGTCGCTTGAATTTTTAACTAATAGAATTTGACATGTTTCTGCTTCGTAACTCTTCCTCAACCTGGTATTAAACTTATTAAGCCGGTATTTTACGGCTAAATGTTTTGCGTGCCTATTATGCATTCGAGATTATAGCTTATGACTCTTTAATCCTGGCCTTGTGACTTGTGTGACACGCAAAGTACTCTTGAACCTTTATTTAGACAAAATAAGAAAGTAAATTAACGCAATCATACTACGGTTAATCGATCCTGTAACGCGTATGAAATATTTCAACAATACATACCATATTTCATTATTCTCTAATCATGCTTTCCATCAGTTGCTGGTTGATTATGAAACAAAATTCATGAATTTGCTGAAATTTGCATATCTTCTCTGCCTTTTATGAGATATTTACTTTTATGAGTATGACAAAACGCAACATGCCTGATTTAGCATGCGATAGAATGTGTTTCAGTTCGAGAAAATATAAAACTTGCATATTATATGTAATATAACATCAGCCATGTTCGGTTTCCAAGAGACGTCTTATTGCATTTCCCTCTCTGAAATATATGTTTACTTAAAAGACAGGCGCAAATATTTTTAATGCTTAAAATGTGTGTTACACGCACCAAGAATTTGTGCAAGCATTCGACGAAAGAATCGCAACGGAGGTGAAAATTACACCGCGCTTTCATTGTTTCCTCCATCCTTCCTCACTCATCCACCATCCTCATTCCTTCCTGACTTCCAACCCTCCTACCGGAAGAGGTGGCTCAGGGCCGCCAATTGATGTCACTGCAGTGTCTCTGGCCGGACGGTTCTAGAGTCCCAATTGTGGCAGCGTTTTCGAGCGCTACAGAGCTAGGTATTATTCAGTTGCTGTCTGGGGGAGAATTCTAACAGCCGGCTGCTCTGATCGGTTGTTTTCCGTGACTTCTCCGATCAATACCACGAGATTGCTGGGGATCTCCCCTAACAAACGGGCTCCCGACCGCACGCGATATTTCCTTCCTCTTCATTGTAGTATTCTCACTCATTACTTACATACACACACTTACATAGACTACACCACCACGTAAGCCGGGAGAGCAGACCGGGCTTAGAGCTTGTCCCGGCTGGGGCGGTATCCTGCTGGTAGGAGATATCTGGTTGGGGAAACCCCGTTAGCAGACGGTAGGTCGGCGCTGGATCTCGCCATCCAGCAGCGGAAGATCATCGTATCTCTCGAGGAAGACGCATGCATCGCATTTACGGGACTAATGACCTTAGCAGTTGACACGTCCCGAAACCTTAACCAATCAATTCAACCCTCATAGATTCCATCAACTTCGCTATACTTTTTCAGTTTCTTTTATAAATGATCATCTAAGACCTATGAAGGGGCGATCAATCCGTAATTACCTTCCAACTCACGCATGACATGCAAACTCATGGTGAGTGGCGAGCAGTATCCCTGGAACTGCTTCCTCTTCAATTGTTCAAGATACATTAACCTAACAGGAAGAAGAATAAAGAAGTTTAGAATCATCAGCTTAAACGATTCGCTCTTTTGTGGTGGTTCACACACATAATTATGTTTATATTTCAATGAAAAAGCTAACGACTAGCACATGATCTTTTCCTCGAACTTTAAAGGGTATTAATGGAAGGTAACTGGTATTATTTTTGGTCATACAGAAAAACATTTGTAAATAAAAAAAGAATGAATCCATAGTTCTTGGCTGACATGACTAAGGAAAAATATTTTTGGTTAATCCACTTTGCAGTTATTCGAGTATTATTAATCATGTTGAAAGTGAAGTTTGATTTCTGAAGTGAAATCCTACGCATTTCAGTCATTAGCTACTCTCCTTCTAATGTCCCTACAAACTGTAATATGAGAAACTTGAACTGTTTAATTTCACCCATTAGCTCGCTCATGAGAGTATGATGCCGAGGAACTTGTTAATGCGTACGTTTTTCTTGTACCTACATGTGCTGTACGAGCTTCTCAAGTTATAATGTAAATGACTAACAATTACTTTCTCATGTATCACGTTGTGCAGTAATCATATTTACCTAGCATTATTTTGTTGGTTCTGGTATATCGTGTTTCCTGAACCCAACCTTTCCACGTCGCCTTCTCTCACCTCTACGCTCACCTTCTAAAGATTTCCAATCCTTCAGAGTCTACAGCCTCGCTCGCAACTTTTAGGTATCCCAGCCACATCTTACGGAATCTGTGGCGGGCAAAGCAAATTCGTGGGTGGTTTCCTCTGCTCTGGGCACCCCGAGTGAACTTTCGCTACAAGCCAACAGAACGTCATTATCCGACATTTCATCGCGCTCTTCATTACATCTAATTAACTTACGCACTGGAGTGGGGAGTCGTAGGGGTGGGGGATGGAGAAGCAGGAGCATTTCAAACCACACGCTAAATATCAACCTTTACCGGCTCTTCTCCGCTGTGCTCCTGCTCCACAGTTGGGCTGTCATACTTCACTCGACGAAGGAACAAACTACTAACTACAAAATGAATAATATTCAAAAACACACATTTAGGTTTTCATGAAATATTGGTTGATTATCGGCTTGGGTGGCTCAGAGTATCAATTGATATCACTGCAGTTGCCATGACGTAGGGATCCAGTCCCGATGTTGGCAGAATTTTCGACACTAGCTATATAGCTAGGCCGAGACAAATCTGGACCAACTGGAAGACAAATCTAGCGGCGAGATACTCTGATGGGTATTTTTCCGTCGTTTCTCCGGACAACACCAACCGAATGTGGGAGTAGTAACCCAACAACCGGACTAAGGACCGAGTGCAATTTTTCATTCTCCGTCCTTGTCGTATCCTCTTCTCTTCCTTACACTCACTTTCACTTACGTGTCCTACACGAGTCTCATGAAAGGAAACCAGTCGGGAGCTTACAGTTAGAGCTTGTCTCGGCTGGGTTGCTGCTCTTCAGGTGGGAGATCCCGGGTTAGGGAAAGCCTGATGTGTAGGTTGGCGCTGAATATCGTCATTCAGAGGGAGGTCACCGCCACCTCTCGCGATAAAACATGCACTACACTTATGGGACAAATTATCTTTGCTACACCCGGAAACATCAAGCAATCAAATACTGATTAGAATGGGGATAATTGACGAGGGTTTGAATTCATGGAAAACACCGCATTACATTTATTCAATGCTGTTATATTGTTGTAGCAATGAGTCAGACTATTTGCTTTGGTAGTTGTCAAATAACAACAGTAGAAACGAGATTATCCAAGGTAATGGGGGAAGGGGTCGCTCGGGTAAATGTATCCACTTTCATTAATCGAATTACATATGTGTGTACAATGCCATGTTGTTATGTTATCAGGGCTTGAAATAAAAAGTAATGTTTCTTTATTTTTTCGGTTTGAAATTATTTTTTCTTCTTTTGTACTAATTTTTCTCAAATTCATAAAGTCATGGAAGCCCAAATTTTCCTGTTCGCAGAAGTTCAGGAGGATATCAACTGCTTCCGTGGCTTGACTAATGTAATTTTTTTGTTTTGATTTTTTTGCATGAATTTTTAGCATTTTAGCAATTTTTTAGCAGCATTTTTAGCATCACTGACACCCTCGTCAACCACTGATTCTTCCAGTTGACAGGTAGATGGACCACTCTTATGCAACCAAGAATAGCTGCTATGCCACTGTCTCTTAAACATTCGAATCCCCATTCATTAACTTTCATGTAGGCAATCAACAATAAACGTTATCAACGTTGGTATAATCTGGATTTGATGAGGCTAGTTCAAGAAAATTCAAAGTTCAAAAATCAAAATTTCAATAAATATCCTTCTATATTTTCTTCGTCATCAGAGCCTAGATCTACGATTTTTGCTCAGACAAGTCTTAACGTATCTGCAGGTACGTTTTTCCAAGCATCGCATACTGAGAAAGTGGTATCTTTTATGGCCTACATTTTCAAAAGTTTTTTCATTGAATCCAAACAATTTTCTTGTAAACGAAAATGGAGAAAGATGTTTTTGTATCGTCATTTCATACAGGAAATTACTCGCTGATCCATTTAATTAGGTGTTAAGGAAACCATTTAGGGAGGTAGATGGTAGACAAAAAATAGACCATCCTTTCTGTTCTCAGTAGATTCTGAGGGAATATAAAAGGAGCAAGGTGGAATATCAAGCAGGAGAACAGATATTTTAAGTATCCCTTTTTTAATCTGAGATTTCTTTACCGACGGCACAAAACGATTAAAAAAAGAATTCAGAAAAAAATAACCTGGTTCATCTAAACTTTTGGGTAGTTATAAGTCATGGAACACATGTCATTTCTGTTCCTTAAAAATATACTTTTTAATTAAAACCGACTTTGGTAGTCATTTTTAGTACAGCAAGCACGGTTAATCACGAACAAGGGTAATCGAGGCACAGTTAACCGCGGTTTGACTAAGTTTGTTTTTTTATTTCTGACTCATTTTCCAAGATTTTACCACTGGCGTTCAAATTATCATAAAATAACGTATCTTCTGCTTAATATTTATCATGATGGGATAGCTTTACAATGTAAGGCCTGAAGACTACAAAAACCTTTCATATAACATACGTTGTCTTATGTGCCATTTTTTTAATGATTTGACGGAATATTGATTACATGAAGGGACCAGTGAGAGATTGTGAACCATTAATATCAATGCAGATACTTCATTGTTTGAGGGACAAATGTAAACTAATGAACTATAAAAAATATAAGGTGTTATTTTGCCATCTGCCGAGAAAATGGAGTCTGCCATACTGCATTGGATATGGGATGATCAGAGAGGATCGCGGTAAACCCGGCACGAAAACTCAAAATCGTTACTCTTTCTCTGACTTCTTTAAAGGATGGCATGCAAATTGAAATTCTAGATGTGATTACTTTAAACGCAATTTATACCGTTTTGTAGTTAATAAAAATATGATAAACTGCTAAAAAGTTAACCGACATTCTTGTTATAGCTTATGAAAATGTTGAAGATCATTAATATCAACAACTATCGGCATGATTAATATTCAGTGTTAAAATCGTGTGTTGAAACAATTCTGATGATGATAGCCTACTTTAAAGATAAGTGAGGACCCAAAGTGAGGATAATATAGTACTTCTACATTATACATAACACATATATTAGACATTTTATAATTTGAATAAGAATCAACAATTTGTGATGTAAATAACCTTCTAAAAGCACTGTGCGTGGTAAGATGCGTGACTTCAATGTGTCGCAGGCAGGGGCGTCCAGACGGGGGGAAGCTAGGGAAAACTTGCCCCAGACCCCCACTTAGTTGTGGCCCCGAAGCTTTTTTAATTCAAGTGAAATGAAAAATATAGTTATCTCTAATCCAAATTTAACGTTATAAGTCACATTCCATGAATGGAGAAATTAATTATGTTTACGAATTGGGAAGAGGAGGAAACTTTCAGTCTCTTGCTACAGAGAAGAGAGAAAGTTATGTCATGCTATGCCAAAAAACAGCGAATTTCCGGCAGGAAAATTCTTATTACAGGGCTCTAGTAACAAAAAGGTTGATAAATCCAGTTGCTAAATTTTGAAAAAAAAATCCTCTAAATCCTGCTATAGCCCAAATCAATGTTTTGTGTGTCCTTGATAACGAAAAATCGATTGTCGGCTAAACGTCTGTCCGTTTGTGAACAAAGCTAGCGGCTACCGTTCAGCCGATTTTCTCCAAAATTGATACTCCCCAATCGATCTGGCTGATGTCGCGGCCCCTCGAATTTGAAACCGATGTATTTGTGGGGGGCAACTTTACACGAAGCCCCTGAAACAATTTACAAATTTTTTAAAAAAATGACTCCATGCGTTTTGATTAAATTTTGTTGTTGGGTAGTGTGAAGGATGTATAAGGGAATGGTGCAGATCTAATGTTCATTAAAAAACCTGATATTTCGAAAATTTCAATATTTTTTCGGATTTTTCCTACTACTAAAATATTAAATATAGAGATTTAATGAAATTTGTTCCTTAAAGATAGATTTTGAAATACGATTATGTAGAAATTTTCGAAAATTTTAGTAGTTTCCTTGTAATTGTGCGTAAAGATACGGGTCGGAAAGTACTTGCGTTTTAGCACGACTAGTTTGCTTGACAATAGGGTCCCCCTCTACTGCCCCAAGGGTTTGGTTTTCTTTGGCCGTAGGGATCACGACCAGACCAGTCTCGACAAATGATCGTCATAAAAATGGCGGCGGTGCATTCGTATTGTCGATCGGCTCTTGTTAGTTCCTTCTCCCCCGTGTAGGTTCCGCTTCAGAGGCAATGATTGTATTCTTCGGGTCCCGTACCCTTGGGGAGGCATCAGCCAGGTGCCAGCGAATCGCCTTCTCACTAAAGTCTGTGTTTGCCATCAGCAGCAGAATTGTTTCTACTGGCTTACAGCGCTCGTAGCAGTACCTCGGATTCCAAAATCCTAGGTGCTTTTCGTCAAATCATAGGTGGTACGCATAGGTTGTTCTCAGTCCAAAGTACACAGATTTCTCCCGCTGTTACTTCGTGCCGGGTGAGATATAAATTTCGGCCCTGGGGGCACCTCAACAGGGGACAAGAAAGGCTACGGGAGAACACCGTTATCCAAGGCGGATACGAAGCCGCTCCAGGATAGCTGTGTCGCTGTACACTGTATCCGCCGCCGCTAAACTGGACTGCATTCTTAAGTATTTTTAACCCTAATAGTGTATTTGTAACCCCAGAGTGTACATAACGAAACAGATCCCAATGGCATAGTGAATTGAAACAACATCCCTTTCAGGAGAGTCATGTCGGCGAATAAAATCATAGAAGTGAGTGATTTCACCTTGTGGTTGTGAGTTGGAAGGAATCGATAGAATTTCTGGGTCTCATAATATCTTTTATGATTGATTATTTCATAATTGTCCGGTAATGCAAACACCATATCTCCAACAAACCAGGTAAGACACAGCCAGGAAGCGAACAACGCACGTCAGACACGCTCACCCCCCCTCCACACACACACACACACACACACAGACATCGAGGCATCAATTGATGCAGTGCCTCTGAGCGGGAGATCTTGGGATTCGAGTCTCGACGGTTGCAGGTTTTTCAACATTAGCTACATATCTAGGTTGCTAGATACATAGCTAAAAGCTTCAGCTGCTGTCTGGAGGAGAACTCTAGCGGCTGGCTGCTGTGATCGGTAGGTTTTCATGGTTCCTCCAATCAACTTCAGGCGAATACCGGAGCAGTACTGTAACAAACGGGCCACACCGTGCGCGACTTTTCTTTCCTGTTCATTGTCCTACTCTCACTCCTTACTTACACTCACACTTACATGCACTACACTACACTACCACATACGCCGGGAGACGGCCAGGAGCTTAGAACTTGCGCCGGCTGGGGCGGTGCCCCGTTGGTGGGAGATGCGTTGGTTGAGGAAGACCTCACTAGATATGTAGGTCGGCGCCGGATCTCAGATTACAGAGGGGTTAAAATCACAGCCAACTTCCATAAAACATGCACTAAACTTACGGGGCTAACAACCTTTGTAATTGACACGGCCATAATTACTAATCAATCACACACACACACACAGCAGTGCGTAGGAGCGAGCATGACCAATAAAGCGGGGAAGGTGCTAAGGGCTGGGCGTGGGCGTGGGCGTGGGCGTGGGCGTGGGCGTGGGCGTGGGCGAAGCGGGGGCGTGAGCGGGGGCGGGGGCGTGGGCGGGGGGCGGGGCCGTGCGCGTGGCGTGGGCGTGGGCGAGCGACGGAGCGGAAGAGAGCGTGGGCAGCGACGTGGGCAATTGGCGGGGATTAGCGGCGGTGGCCGGGCACGGAGATGGCGACGCGGACGGGTCGTCCGCAGGACTCACCTGTCGGCGTGCATGTGCCTGGGAGCGGGAAGCTGTCAACGGCGGCGCCTGCAACAACATCGACGCACACAGCGCTGTAGCTTCCTGGCGCTAATGACGCCGCAAAATGGAGCGTCAACGCGAGAATTCGATTCGGCGTCACGCGCACTCGGAGCCTTTCTGCCGCGGATAATGGCGTCCGCGTCCGCGCCTGCAGCCTTCGAAGACAAAACACGTCATCGAGGCGATTCGCGTTCCCGAATTATTTCGCTATCCCTGAGGCATGCCCTTACTAACGAAAAACTTATCATGCATTGGTAAGAACCTTTGTTTTGTAAAAGGGACATCAAAGGCGAAAACATGGCTGGTGGAAGGTGTAGCGGATTGGTAATAACATTACCGTGCTATGTATATTAAATACCATGTACTTTACTCAGTATGGCAAATTTCTCTTTTATTATAAAATTTTCTGTTGCTAGGGTAAGATAAACGAATGATAATTGCAATTATAAGAAAAAATGGGTCTCTTTTATGAGAAGTAGAAATGAAGTTCTTTTTCTCACAAATCCATAAACTTACTAACACAGGAAGTCCGATGAAAAAATTCATCCTTTCGGGAAAAATGGATCTACAAGACTTGTAAGAACATACATACTAAGAAAGTCAAAAATTAATAATACCATTAGAAGATAAAAGGAGGAAAAAACAATACATTTCTTCGCAAATTAAATTTCACAAAATTCGTTTATCAAACTGCGCATCTTGCAGAATAAAGAGCTTTGTCACGTGAGATCAGTGTAGGTTTTAAAATCTCTAGCAAACGAATTACTATAAACTTGTCAGGAAACATATTGTCGTCAATTCTGGGAGCGTCATTTACGTCTGTGTGCCTGTTTTTGTTTTGTTTTATTAGCGATTTGCAACATGAACCATCTAGCCATGACACCAATCAGAATGTTAAAGGTTGTTTGTTTGGTTGTTTTTTCTTTTCTACTTTTTAAATTAGCACTATTAAAACCACTCGTCACATAATGAAACGGCAAACACAAGAACTACTCATCTCTAGGTTTTGATGATCAAATCTGACTCTAGTGGTTCCCTCTACCCCTCACCGTGGGTTCTGCGACAACTTGCAACTCGAACCTGCGTACTCATATCCTCACATCTCAATTAACGGGTTACGCATTCGTCACACTTTATCCCTCGTGAAATTAAAAAAAAAACTCAATAATAATAATAATAAAAATAATAATAATAATAATAATAATAATAATAATAATAATAATAATAATAATAATAATAATATCTTTATTGCGAACAGCCCGCATTTTGCGCAGGTATTACAGAGAGTCACTAGATTTGTTCCTGAGGAAGCAGGTTGCAACGCGGAGTATATTTTATATTCAACCGACGCATAACATCTTCAGTCGTGAATCAGTGGAATAACTATAATAATAATAATAATAATAATAATAATAATAATAATAATAATAATAATAATAATAATAAAAATAAAGGGAAGGGAAAGAACTAAGACAGGGTAATATTGACGGAGTCATCAAGACAAGAAAGACCAAAAGCACTGTTGGAAAGAAGGTGAAGTGGATACATATAGGAAGAGTAGAGCTATAGATAAACTAAAGAACATGGCATGGCTGAGCTCCCTTGCCTTTTGAGTTGTTACCTGAGAGGGCAAAAAAATGATAGATTAGATAAAAAAAATAATAGTAGACTGTAACATATATGGGAATTAACATTCATATGACATCAGTGGAAGACATTGTGTGAAATGTTTCGTAAAAAACCTAACAGAAATTCAATTACTAATGAATGCCCTGAACATTAAAAATCGCGCAGTTCTGCAATATAATTACAATGCAATATTGTAAGAACATTTTTGGTTTAAGTGCAGAAATAAGATGAAATTATTTTTCTGCTATCGAACGTATTCTCAACGCTTCTCTGGAAAACGTCTGCAGCGTTTACCAGCTTCGTTAAATATAACGACGACCGCTTACCGACCACCGAAAACCTGCTTTCGGCGATTGCAACTCGCACTATACAATGACGTAATGAATAAAAATGTCGGCAGATAAGCGTTAATCCTATAAGTTTTAAGATGTTATTAATATTTACTGTTTGCACAATAAAGCTGTTTTATAAGAGTAAACGAAAACATGTCTAGGGTTCATTACCTTTCATTTAATGAAAAATCAGGAAATTGAGTAGAAAACCCAACTTCCTTAACTAAACTTATAAACATCGGCTAGCGGTTTGCCCCAACCAGGTATCTCCCATCAGCGGGGCACCACCCCAGCCGGGATAGCTCCTGCGATTGGTCCTCCGGCATGTGAGGTTGTGTAGTGTGTGTAAGTGTGTTTGCAAGTAAGGGATGAGGATATAACAAGGACGATGAAGGAAAAAACGCGCGCGGTCCGGGGCCAGTTTGTTAGAATACTGCTCCGGCATTCGCCTGGTTTTAATCAGAGAAACCACGAAAACTAACGATTCATCATAGAGCGGCTAAGAATTCTCCTCCAGACAGCGGCTGAATCCGACCTTGCTACTTAGTGTCGAAAACGCTGCCACTGTCGGAACTCGAACTCGAGAACCTCCCAGTCAGAGGCACTGCAGTAACATCAACTGTCGCCCTGAGCCACCTAAGCCATTAAATCAAAATACGAGTTTTCACGGAGCGCCCCTTCTTCTTGTCTTTAACCAACAGAGACGCGAAGCTCGTCATAGAGGGTGTTGCTGCAACACCGCCACCTGCACGCCGAGCTGTCGCGTCGGAAACCTTACGCCGACGTGATCCGCCCCGCGCGTGCATTCCTCGCGCCAGATGGCAGCAGCGTCGCGTCGCAGCGGCGCTCCGAGGCGGGAGGTCGGGTCCTTTACGGCCCCGACGGAAACGACGCGTCAAAGCCCTCGCCGCCCTCGCCGCCATCGCCGGAATAATCAATGAGCGACAAATTACCCCTCCCAGCCGGTGCGCGCCGCGCCGCGGTCGGAGCTTGCTTTCCGGTCGACCACTTCGACCGCAACTTCCAATGCACTCGGGAGGAGTGGCCCGACCAGATGGCGCCGCGATACACGGCCACAAAACGAACGACGGTGTATTATCTAAATATACCTATGATATGATATTGTAATGCCACACACGCTACGTCGAGATCCACGCTCGCCGCAATAAAAATAGAAAACGTTAATTAATAACCATAGACGTGTGCTTAATTCCTTTCGGCAAACTCTGGCGTGAATTATACCCTGCGGCTCTTAAAGTGTGTGTGAATTACCCATTATTCATGGTTATCTTCGTAGAACAACATTTCGGCTTGTGGGTGCGGTCGACGAGAAAAGAGAGAGGTGCCACTCTTTTGACTGCTAAGAAAGGAGAAAAGATGGAACGACTGCTTTGAGCGTGTGTAAATAAAGGAAGATTTGTTAGATTTGTACCGTGATAGATGGCTTATACACGTAGCGGTGCTTAAAATATAATTTAGTTGTATGTTCATTGCGGTTTTAAATCTTATTGTAACATAATAGTTTCAAAACAAAAAATGGGAAAGATAAATTTTGTAAACTGTTTCTATATATTTCTTACTAATTAATTAAATGTTTAATTATTTTTTAATTACTTATTTTTTTATTTAGATATATTACACATACAATGTTGCACAATCCACTATGGTACGTATAAACGTGTCAGTAAATGACACTGTATATTGCAGAGGTTCAAACTTTTTGCTACCCCAAAATCTCTAAAGGAATATTTATTTTCTTAATATTTAATATAGCGAACAAAAAATAGCACATAAAAATTTAGTGTGTGATAAATAAAAGAAAAACAGACAAACGGAAAAAACCTAACTGAAAATGTAAAATTCAATCAAACAGAACAAATGAAGTACAAGAAGAGATAAAAAACTTCAAGCTTGATTTACAACGTAAATAAGCAAGCAAAAACAAATGAATGATTTACAAGGGCAGAGAAATTTTAAACTCAACTTACAAAGAAAAAATAAGTAAAACATTGCATTGCATTTATTATGCTTATTTTTACTAATATTTTTGTTATTCATGCTATTATATATGCATTTACTTTTGCACTTCCGGAAAATATTTACATAACAACCTCCACTTAAATAAAAACGTAAGACTGTTAATATCACAAAAACATTAAAAAATTTAATTAGGTGATGTTTAAAGGTTTTCATTTGTGTGTGCATGTGTGTTAATTTTTTTTTTTTTTTTTAATTTATTTCTTCTCGTTCGACCAAAGGTCTTTCGAGGGGTTTCGGTTTTACATACTGACATTTTGGGATTTGGGCATTCCTGACAAATTGAGATTAGATACTCTGACTCGTTTAATTCGTTGGTTTGCTTATAGAAGCAGCTGGGATTTATTTTTGATTTTTTTTATTTTTTTTTTGGGGATAGGGGGGGGGTAGGTTGTTAGGATTGCCCTATCGAACAATAGGAAGGGAACGTGAAAGATTCTATTTAGATACGGGATGATATTATTGGTTTAGGGAGGTTTAAGCATGTCTTTGGGAAATTTGGATTTGATTCGGCTTGGGATGTTTGCTGTTCGACCTAGGTGAAATTTCAGGGCGGAATGATATGAAGGAAGGGAAGAATAGAAATTATTTGCTACTTTTTTAATGTGTTCGAGCACTGTTTCCATTTGGAGTTCTCTGTGAATTTGTTGGTTAGGTATAAACCATGGAGCTTTAATTGATGTGTGTTAATCGATTTTGTATTCCAATTATGGTAGCTAATATTCAACTACTGTTACTATTGTTTACATTATGTATACTAAACAACATTTTAATGAGAATTTTGATGAATACTATTAGATTTAAATAAATTAAGACCAAATATGAAATAAATATTTCGATAGTTAAAAATAAAAATAAGGCACTTTATGAAAGTAGTAAACAAAACTTTTCCTTCCTTTTTAATTCAATTTTTTACGAAAAGTGAGGATTGGTAAATTAAAATATTAATAAATATAATTTAATATATTTTTAAAAACAATATTGAATTACTTATTAGTATACTCTCTATCTTCAAATACTGAAAACAGTTCGTAAACTATGGCTACAAAAAAAAAAAAAAAATAGGTGCGATGCATCTCGCCAACTACAAATCCACTTTGGTGCCAAACGAGTTCTAAACATGAGATTAAAAGTCGTGAAAATGAGCCTTCAAGAGCACCCAACACAAATCAAGGTCAAAGAGCTGCGAAGTGCTACATCTCCTGCTCAGTCCACAATGAAGCGCATTACCCTCTCGGCTCGAAAACGAGGATTAGTGCCTGGAATTTTCTGAACAAAGCTTCTAGGGCACCTTCCGTCAGCCCGCGCTGCTCGTCCACGACGAAGAGGCAATTACATTCGCGAAAATGACGTCATTAACTCAGCTCCAAATTGAATTAAAACAAAACGAGCGCAATGTAACGGAGACTACCCGTGCTTAAGAACAAAAGTTCATTAATATTTTTTTTCGGCGCCGAGAGAAATTTCCATCTCGAAATTAAGGTGTGACGGGCGTAATTAGAAGAAAAGGAATGGAGGAAACCTGGTGGTTACGACGTCGATAATGGGCGTGTCTCCCCGCTGATGCGAGCGTAAGTGCGCCGGCCAGACTCCCGCGATTCGCCACGCAATGAGCTACGCGTTTTTTGCGTGTGTGCGTGCACGGTGTCTGCTCATTATGCCCGCGGGGCGAATGCAATAAAAATGTATCAAGACGTGTAGCACTGGAATTACGCAAATAATTTCGGTTCGCCGGCGGCGGCATCGTCAATCATCCTCGTCGGCGGAATATTGAATCCCGAGCGTCCTAAGGAGGCCCCCTGATAGCGGTCATCAAACCGGCCATGATGGCCAATGGGCGTATGTCCATAATTCTTCCGTTGTCTAGGCCACGTATGTCAAACTGCGCTCGCACGAGCTACTTTCCCGCCTGACAAGCCTAGCGCTCCTACGGGCACGGGCAACTTCCCCTAATTTCACTCTCATTTCCCCTCCAAATCCAAAAAGGGTGTACACGCGTTAAATGTAGCGGGGAAGGTAAGCTAAGCGCGCCCGAAATACCTCACCGAATGGAAGCTTCAACGGAAAGCATGTTTCCATAATTTCGGTGGCCCGAGAATTTAATTACGTTTATATATTTTTTAATCCATTTATTTAATTATATTTATATTATTTTATATTTATTACTTAATTTAATGTTTATTTTCCTTTACATTTCTGCATTATAGAATCATTTTGTCAAGGAGCAGGAATATATTGGAATGGCAAATTCATTGCCTGTTTTCGCTTTTTGTTATTTTGTTAAATGATTCTGTTATTTGTTGTATGTAGCAATAATACAAAATGAATGAACAAGTTTCTGTGACGACTCTCCTCTAGTGAAACTTGCTCTAAGATTTATTACATCACTCTTATGGGCTTTCACTAATAAATACTCAAAATTACAAATTGATTATGATATATCAATATTTAAAACAATAATACGACCATCACTTAGATACCCATGCCCAATTTTGTGTAATGTATCTGCGACAAATATGACAAAAATACAAACCATTCAAATAAATTTGTACGGAGAATTCGAAAAGCTGAATGTTTCATCTCCCATAAACAGATACGTAAGGAATTACAAATACAATTAATTAAGACATTTATATTTATTCAATCGTCTAACTTCTTCAACATTTAGAAAATTTTCCTAATTTTCTACATTTCAATTTAGAACAAAATTATTAAATAAACGTATTCGTTCCCGCATCCCCAAACATATATTTCACCCTCCGTAACTAAATAAACTGATAAATACATTCTAAGTAATTCTTTCTTTTAAAAGTCAAAATTTATATTAAAAATATAAATTATTATTAAATTCCATGTTTTATTGAAACAAAATCATAATTTCTGTTATTATGACAGAAATGTATGGCATCTCCAAAAAAAGTTGTCTAAACTATATTTCTTTCGGTTAGGTTAATTCTGGTCGACTGCTAATATTATTGTTATTTGTATTGTTGCTATGACGTATAGTTTATTTAAACCACTAAATATCCTCATACGAGAAAACACTTCGAGATAGTCTGCAATTTTCTGAAAACAATTCAAAGAAATTTTTAATTTTTTTTAAAATCGCGTGAGGGAGATGCGCACGGTCAAAGGGCCTCGCTCGGCGATAGACGCCCGTTGCCCTTCAAGGGCGCCACCCGCGCTCACTTTGTCTGAATCTCCGCCCCCCCTCCCCCTCCCCCGTGGATGCTCTCAACGTCCCGTCGGGGGCGAAATCGAGCGAGGGAAAGGAAATAAGGGACAAATCGCGGAGCCCGCGTGAGGGTTGGCAAATCGCTGCTCGTACGAGCATCTTTCATTCGCCTTCAAGCAGGGAGACGGCTGATAACGCTCGCTCGTGTCTCTTCAGGGTTGTCATCTGTCGTACTCTTAATATATCATTTCCTCATTTATTTGCTTTTGCAAAATCATTTTCTATTACGACCTACACTCTTCGTTATACTCGTATTTTTGGATTTCTTTACTATTGATAGTAAATTTAGTTCGACTTAACAGGGTCTTTACAATTGAGATCCTGTAGCTTTACCTTAGCGTAATAACAAAGTTGCGGATTTTTGCCAATTTGACAATTTTCTTCCTTCAGTGGAAAATGCAATTTTTTAGGTTACTTATTTATTTTGAGGCATTAGGAGTAAAATATGCGGATTTTACAGTGCCTATAAATGCCTATAAAATTGAATGTGGGAGAAAAAATAAAAATGTACAGCATTGGAGTATCAGCGAGCCTTTAATGAAAAGCAAAAAGGTAACTCTACGATTCATTCCTTTTTATCAGAATTGTCCGACAATGAAGGAAATTATTTATCAGGATAACGATGAAAGCAAAATTTCCACGAAGGTAACTATATTATTTTCACTTCAGAAATTTTCTACACACGAACATAAATAAGAACAAGAAAAATAGAGAGTGCCTTTTTAAATGCCTATTTTAAAATTTAAAATGCCTATCTTCCCAGCCTATTTATACGTGCCTATAAATCCGCAGCAATCACCAACGTTGAACAGCCAAATTATTAGACTGAATATTTTTCCCCTGACTTCACGTATTTCGTGTCTTAGAAGACACCTAACAAATGTAATGTTGTGAAATATAATGTCTCTTAATAATACTGGAAATGCATTCAGTGGTAACAGGCTTCACCAATACTAAAAGATTCTAAATAACTAATGGTTCCCTCAACAAAATGTGTGGTTTAGAAAAACTCCATGTATATTCATGCTTGACAACGCTCCATGTTTCAATAGCATGTTTGTATGTTTATGTATATCAGTATGTGCTCCACCGGGCTGCAAACAGCTCTGACACGAATTCCACAGAAAATTTTCCATCTATGGTTTAAAAAATCTGCCAAAATTATTTAGAAATTTAAAGAATGGATGAAAAATTAATTTTCGCAATGTCAAAATCTACGCTCGCAAATACGTCTCATTCATTAACTCGAGTCCAATATTTTAGCCACCTCAGTCCACCCCATCGCGGCCACGGATTAAATATCCCTCTGCCTTCCATCTAATCCACTGCCTCCGAAACCCCGAGGTTCCAAGCTTTGGATCGTCTGGGCATGCACGCAGCGCAGACCTCTGCACAAACGCGCAAGAGCGATTGGAGGCCCTGTTAGGCAGTCGGCGGAGGCTGCGAGGCGCGTGGGCTTTCAGAAATCGGGAACGTATGGCTTTGAGGCCTCGTGGCGCGGCGGGAATGTGATGCCGCTGCGATCGCGAGCTAAGAATTTCTTTGCCTGTGGCTGCGCGTCAGCGGGCAGGCGTGTTGGTTGGGCGGCGAGGGCGATGGGGACGGAGGGGACGGCGAGGACGGCGGAGCCG
>BOPP01000025.1:8744747-8786936 GCA_017312745.1 Gryllus bimaculatus
CCCGGCGGCGCTAAGTAGGAGCTCGTGTTCGCGGGCGCTAGTGGATGGCTCCCGTCAGCGGCCGCGCCTCGCTCAGCAAAAATGCGCCGGGTCGCGTTCTCCTGGGCGCGGGTGACGATGACCGCGCGCTGGGGCCAGAGCACTGCGCTTCACCTCCACGAGCGTATCACGAAAACCCGCGGAGTATCCCCTCTACGACCCGGCTAAGTGCATTTGAACGATAGGATGAGAATTATCCGTAAGACACGGTACTTTTATCGCAGCCGTTCACGAGGAAGTGTGTCTCACAAACTGAACAACTGAAGACTAAGCTACGTGCGGATTCTTCTGAAGTGTTAGCCCAGAATTGGCTTTAGCATACCTGGCTAATATATTTCAGAAATATTCATAGACCAAAAGACCTATTCGAATGGAATGAAATGGTTGTTTTAAAGAAAGTTTAAATATATAATACTACATTTAATTTTACATTCAGAACTATCCCCTAAAATATATTTTGCATCATCGATTGGATGCTAATTCTAGAAATGGGGGGAAAAATTACGTTATTTGTTTATAAGCAAATTCTCAATTTTTCTCACTATGTTTTGTTTAATCTTAATTAATGTATTAATCCTAAGAGAACATAAATGAAATATTCACTGCCAAACGAGGACTGCATTGCTTTCTTACGACGACAGGGCTTTCTAACCGGTAGGATTTCTTACTTCGGTACTCTAGCGATATTTCCGTTTTTCGACGATTCGTTTATTAATATCAGAGTATAATACATCTGTCAGCCTTGCGTGTCTTCAGGTGATTAATGTCTTATTCGAAGCGTAAAATGTAAAGCGTGACGAAACTTATCGACCACAGCCACGAGAATTACTGGGAGAAGATATGAAGTGCTGAAATTGTCTTTTTAATCGAAAGTAAAGAAGCACTTTAGAGAAGAGTGAAGATTCGGTTGAATCTTCAGAGTACCAGATTCCTTCGAATGCTCGGTTCACATCGAGAAAGGATGCTATGGTATGATGCCCTTTTTGAATGCCGGATGAAGGTCGTTCAGGAAGAAAACCAAATTGATGGTAATTATCGTGGACATTTTTATGGATGAGTTGAGCCTCTTTAGGATGACTCCTTGTGCTATTTTGCAAGGATAGGATGGCAAGATTATAGGACGGTAACTGGAAGGTTAGGTTGATTGATGAACGTGCTCCAAATTAATTATTGATTTAATAGAACGAGTTATATATTAATATTATAATATAGCGTAATTAATAACAATTAGTAACGGTGGTAGCAATGACTCTGTGAATAAATTATCTGTGTATTCCGATTCGTGTCCGGGGGATTTTCTTCTAGGGAGGTTTCCAATAATATACTTAGGTGCGGAACGCAACTTCAATTTTGCTAGAAACATCGAAGTTGGATGGTGAGACAAACGAGCTACTTCAGCGGAATCTGAAAGGTCCCCAATATTGTAAGGTTGCAAGGTTTTGCAAACGTTGGACATTAAACGGGTTTTGCACCCGAAGACCCGAACGTGCAGCGCCACGGAACATGGTTTTCTACAGCCATTTTCAACGGTTTAGAGCGTGTTTTTCACCTTGAGACCTATTCCACAATGGAGGCGAAGGAACAATATACACGACAGTGTGCGTAACTCAAAATCGACAAAAAATGTATTTAGCGATTTTTGCATCTGTAGTACTCATTTGATCTTTTGCTTTCGCTCGAAGCTGCTTCGTGGTTGCATGCACGTTTGTTTTACAACATTGCTACCTGAGATTGAAAGCCAACTGGGATAGATGTTCCCATCGATCGAAATGGCTGACATGTCTGTTGAAATGGCTGGCTGACTAGATCCGTGGGGAAGTTTTGTGAATAGAGTGCTGATGAAATTTCTTCTGAGATGATGTCGGGGTCCATTTGACGTGAAACAGAGTGGCCCAGTACTAGGGTTGCCCAGTACTAGGGCCAACGTTTTGGATCATTCTCTTTCCAACGGGACATGAAGCAGAGTGAAATCACGCGGCTGTTGCTGCGATGTGATCTTCTGTTGATCTACTGGGATACTAGGTGCATACGCTGGGTACTGACATCAATGTCTTACGATACAATTGTTCTTGTTTTATCGGTTGAACAGTATTTACAGATCTCAAGGTAACGTTCCCGCCTCACGAACGCAAATTTAGTTCCAGAATTCGTTTATTAATTTAACGAATTTAGATCCATGATGTAAAGCATAGTTTTATAAATGTCGTAAACAAAGCAGATAAATCAGCAGTAAAGAAGTAAAATAGATAATCATTAGGTAAAGTACGTATGAGTTACTTTGTTATTATTATACGTAAGTTAACTTAAAGACAAATTAATGTGGTATAAGGACTTCGTTTGAGCCGTGATTCGAGGAAGGTTATGCTCCCTTTATAAACCAAATCTATCTATACAATTGTTACATTTTCAGTACTTTACGAAGCAACATATATTTGGATAAATAACGAATGTTGCCGCAATGGATGCAAGTGATTAATACGTATTTCGGGCATCATTTTTTAACTATGAGCTGAAAAGGGGTATTTAAATTTGGTATGAGAAGAATAGTTCCTGAACACACCTCCGAATTTCATTACAATTAAATACTGCTCTTGTAATATGGATTAATTGTATTCGTACCTGTGTAAGAAACCACGAAGAAGATACATAATAACAGACAGCTCAAAAAAAGAATAATGTAGTTAATATTATATGACGAAAATGAAACGGGATTAATTTTCTATGCAAATTTCCGCTCAAAAATTATTTTATTAAATATTAGTATTCCAGTTCCACAATTTTCATTCTCGGACAATATAATTATCCAATTTGGAACAACCGCGTACAACTTACTTTTGTGTTTCTTTTAGCAGATAACACAAAACAGGTTTCTCCAAAAAAGAAGTCGATGCTTGAGTGATTGTGGGTAGCGAGAGGAAATTCATCACGAACGAACCTCGCCTTCAGCCTTCGGATTCAGCTCCACGCACCGTCCTCTAGAATTCTGTTATCGCACCCACCTCCACGAATGCATATTTTACAATTGCCAGCAGCACACGGCCATGCCACAATTAACCTACTCATGCATGAATTATAAGACCGTATACTAGCGGAAATAGAATATTAAATTTTAAGCAATAAATTCTGTTAAATGGTTTCCTCTTTCCAATTCCCGGCGTGAAGCAACGCGCGGCCGCGCCGTGGGTTATTTAGACGTACAGGGTGTTCCTACGAGAACCGTTCGATGCAAGGAGTGCTTTGCGAAAGCGCGTTTGTTCCCTTATACAGCTACACACGGATCGTTCGGAAAATTAAAGTGAATGAGGAATCTTTTGAATTCAATGAAAAAAAGAAAATGTGGCCGGGAAAACAAATTGCAAATTTTAGGAGTATAAAATATTTTTGGATTCTACATTTTCTTGTAGAAAAAAATTATGTTAACCAATTGCATGTCATGTGCTATATATAAACTGCCATAAAAGAGGTAATAAAGGGGAGTTCGGAACTAAGCATTCTTCCATATCCTGATTTCATAAGAAATTGAATAATTCTTTGTATTTTTTAATAAAGGAACTATAATCAGATATGAGAAGGGCTCAGAGAGAGATAATCATAAGCCAATTCATGTAGTTTTGAAGTACAATACATTTAATGTTTGGCGAACATGTAGAAAAAAGGGAGGTCCAAGACAATGATTCAGGTGCTAACGTGCATTATGGCTAGGAATTTGAAACCTACAATAATGAATGGGAAGAGGATTTCTTAGAGAAGAACGTGTTAAGGTTAACTTGAAAAATTCAGAGTGGAGGTTCATAATTATCTTTATGAACTATTCGTGGAGTAATCTGAAAACCTGCGCCTGTCCATATGTTTAATAATAATAATAATAATAATAATAATAATAATTATTATTATTATTATTATTATTATTATGCTAACATTCTAACATTGGCTGAATGTCAGATTAACATCACACTACGTCTACAGATTTACAAAAGACACTCTGTATTTAGAATAGAAAAGCAATTCACATCATCCGGTAATATGTTTCTTTCTTGTAACGCTTAAATACACCGTTCAAAATCGGTTCTATGCTGATAAGGCAAATCAAATCGCAGCCTCCCCATCACAACGTCCAACTGCGCGACACCTTCCGTAGTTTGGCCTCCACATTCTGTAGTCTGGCCTGCAAGTTACAATTTTAGGAATGTGAGCACAGTCCCATATAACTTGCCAACGCGCTGAAATTGCCACACGGATCCAAAAACGATTCTTGACCTACATCGGTTTGCACGCTCCGACGGGCATTCGAGAGAGAGAGACACAGAGAGACACAGAGAGACACAGAGAGACACAGAGAGAGAGAGAGAGACACAGAGAGAGAGAGAGAGAGACACAGAGAGAGAGAGAGACACAGAGAGAGACACAGAGAGAGAGAGAGAGAGAGAGAGAGAGAGAGAGAGAGAGAGAGAGAGAGAGCTCCTCGTACTTAATATCGCATCGCGGCGTTTAAAACTTCTCCACGGCCATTCTCCTGTCAGTCTACTTCTGCCTTCAAGTCACCACAAACAAAATGCTCCCTTGGATGCCATTGGTCGGCTGGTCGATTCTTTGCACTTGTGGACATTACATTACATAGCATACCTTTTAAGTCTCAGCATTTCCTATGAGAGCAGTTTCCTGTATCTCGAATCCTCTCACAATCCTCCGTTTAGTTCTTGGTGATATTTCTCTTCCCGTTTCTCCTACCTCTCTTTCTACCATCATTCCACCATCACTCATATCATATTAACATTATCACTAAGCTGCAGATTTATGGGAAAAGAAAAACTGTAGAAAAAGGCATGCAAAATAGGCATTTAAAAGGCACTATACATTTTTCTTAGCTTTACTTATCTACTAGTGTAGACAGTTTCTAAAGAAAACATAACATAGTTGTTTGCATCCATGGTATGTTTGCTTTCATTATTGTTTTGCCAAATCCTCTTAGAAATTCGTTCTTTCTTTGTTGGGCAATGCGGGCAAAAAAGGCTGAATCGCAGTATCTACCTTTTTGCTTTTCATGAAATGCAATCAGGTCCTCTAATGCTGGATAGTACGATCATTTTTTCACACTTAATTAGAACATAATTGAAAATTTTGTATGCTTTGTTTTAATCACCATGCATAACATAAATGTTGTAACTAGTGGTTTTAAGCAGCGCATACTTTCTCGCATTATATAGGAAAATGTTTTTCAAAATTTCAAAAATTGGCAGAGCAACGAAAATTATACCTTCCTTTTAAGTGTCCGTAAATGTGTCATTGTTTTAGGCGTCCCTTGTTTTATCTGTGTGAAACTGCGTGAGCTAGGTTAAATTCAGCCGCAGTCTAGAAGAGAATTCTAGCGGCCGCCTACTCTTATCGGTAGTTTTCCATGGTTTCTCCGATCGACATCCGGCGAAAGCCGGAGCAGTACTCTAACAAACGGGTGAAGGACCACGCGCGATTTTTCCTTCCCCTTCCTTGTTCTATCCTCACCTCTTACACACACCCTTACACTAAAATGCACTACACTACCACACATGTCGGGAGACCGGTCGGGAGCTTAGAGCTTGTCCCGGCTGCGGCGGTGCCTCGCTGGTGGGAGGATACCTGGTTGGGGCCTAGCCAACTGAAGGTCAGCGCTGGATCTCGCCATCCAGCGGGGTAGATCACATCTAACTCCTGAGAAAGAAACACGCTCTGCACTTGCGGGACTAATGGCCAACGCGCCCGGAATCACTAACAATCCATCAATGAATCAGCGTGAAACTGGACGTGCAGATGTGCCGGGCAAGCGCAGCGGCGAGCGGCCTCCCTGGAGTCCCCGCTCTACCTTCCTCCGTCGGGGGCACGGGCCTGAGGTTCGCCTCCCGCTCGACAAGGCCTCCGCCGGGGGCACGGGCCTGAGGTTCGCCTGCCGCTCGACAAGGCCTCCGCCGGGCCTCGGGAGACGCGGGGGAAGAAACCACGGAAAATGCGATGAATGCTAAAGAGGCCAAATAAATCACGAGCGCCCGAAAATAAACGCAAGTACCGCGAGGTACGTGCGAGTACTTTTTCCTGCGGCGGCGAGCGCTTACGAACGACCTTGGAGGAAGACTTCAAAGGCAAGCGAAACCCCACCGTAACGCCCAACTGAACGCCGGCGAAAAAGAACAACTCGGCTCGGCGTTGAGAAGAAAAAGAAGGCAAATTGCTCCCACTCTAACGTGCCACAGAAGGGACAATCGCGGGGGGAAGGAGGGACGTGTTGTGTTTAATGAAAACGATAAATAACGTAAAAGAAACAAGGGTGTTTCGAGCGATCTGTCACTCCTCGTGCGGTAATCTCAGTTGTCGGGTGCCGGGAAGTTTTGTTTTTACTGAAAAGTTGGTTTCTGGGAAAGAGAGAGGATGTGGTTTTCGCTATACAACGTCTTTGCATACTCAGAGTAATGCAATTCGCGTTGGGCTTTGCCTTATGGGCAATAGAGGATGTGTCATTAAGCAAATGAAGTAGAGTATTGAAAATCTAGAACTGTACGCAAGACTTGGTGGATTTTTCACAAAAAGATTAAATTTATGCTATTCATTGTTCTTTTGGCCTTAATACTACAATGAATATGTAATAATTTACTCGAAGCTAACCCTAGATATTAGGAAGAAAATAATTTCCATAATTCTTTAATATAATTTGAAATGTTTTAGTACGTTTAGAAAGCTATTTTTTTTATTTTTTTTAATTAGAAGATAAATACACTGGATAATATTGTGTGATGAAGTTGGTTTTAATTTTAAAAAATCACGAATTGGGGCCATTTAAAATAAATATGGAGATCGTAACATCAAATCACACACGTGCATTAATATATTTTCATATGTTAATATTAAAACACCTTCAAGAATTTCTTCAAATGTTTCAACATGTCCCATTAGTCTGCAATGCCCCTCACGTGTTCCATCTGCTTTAAAGTGGATACAACAGTGCGCTACGGAAAAGAAATTCCTCGTTAGAATTCACGTCACATCTTTTCGGATGAGGGTGAAACTCCGATAAACATTTTGGCGGCTTGAACCGCATATGCCTCGTTGACGGAAAATAAATGCTGAAGAGGGAATGAATACGTGTCATAAGAAACCCCAGTGCATTAGCAAATCAAAACGCGAACAAATTCCGTTCATATTGCGGAATACATGCGACTCCGAAAACTTCAACACGAAATGATCCACTTATTCATACATGCAGTCGTAGCGTACGTATTACCATAATAAAACACTCCGACATACGGACTGTTCTCGATATGAGGTTGTTCGCCACGGTGAGAGCTCAAAGAATCAGCGAACGAAACCCAAATGACAAATATTGTCCATCTGCGGAGGTTATTCTCAGTTTGCTGTCTACAGATCGCCCTCATATTTGCCAAGAGGCATCTGCAGAATGAAAAATGATGGGAAAACGTTCCCCTGAAAAATATGTGATGTTTATACGTTACAAGATTGTAGCGTCGCTAAAAGGAACGTTTATATGGAAGGAAGAAATTTCGCTTTTTACCATAACAAAAAATAATATACTGAACCCTAAACTGAAACTAAAATTCGCGCAATTCTTCAATATGTGAATCGTTTGGGTCGACATGCTAACTCGAAAAAGACACATGCATGTTTCGAATACTTTTGTGGCTTTTGGAAAATCGAATGGCGACTGTAACACGAAACATAAAATATTCAAGTGTGAACAATGCCGATGTGTAGAGCCTTTAGCGTGCTGAAGTATTGTGAAATGTTTTCTGCTGCAGGAAAATAAATCAATGCTCATTCACTTGTTATGACTACAGCCTATCTTAAAAATAAGATAATCTGTTTGACCTTCCATTCAAGGCATTGGTATTGTGCCATTAATCTATAATGTCCAACAACCTTTTTATGTTCCCTTGCGAGCATATTTGACACTGCTATACAAAACATTAGAACGATATTAAAATGTAGATACATTCTATCTCTGTGGATTGCCATGTATGTTTTTGTGATATACTTTTAAGACGATTATGACTAACCAGAAGTCAAAGGGAGATATAACAACGAATGTTATTGGGTTCACTGTGTCAAAGTCGTATTGAGGAAACATATTTAGAGAAACGTATTTCAAATTCGAATACTGAAACAGAATTGACCGTATTATATGATCGTTTAAATTGAAGGGGATATTGACTTTACGAAATATAATTGGTGGTGAATCAACAATTTCGTAACTATGGGAACAATTGTTTGAATATATGAGTAGTTTTTACGAAATTTTCAGTGAAATCAAGGCAATTAAAAATATGTAATAAAGATTCTCTCAAAAACTTCATATTTTTTCTTCATAAGAGATCATTGAAAACTTTAAAGTGCCAACAAATGCATTAAATCATGAAAAATATCCAGGATGTAAGTATTAACGAACTGTAAGAGGTTCGAAAAAATACTGTTTAATTTTGAGATTAATTAAGCGAAGGAATAAATTTAAATAAGTATTTGGAGAGAAAAATTGTTTTGAAAAGTCTACTATAGAAGAGAGAAAATGCAGGATGGAAAGAGATTATACAATAACACTAATTTGAAATATCGTAAAACAAAATATTAGAACACGGCAGACAAACTGGAATGTCTGAGCGAATGGCAGTTTAAACTCGAAATATTAGAAAGAATAATAATTAGAAACATCTTTGGTTAAATGAATGATACAAAACTGCGGAGATTAAGAAGAATTGAGGAAATCCAACAGACAGTATAAAAATTGTGGAAATTACAAAAAGTATAAGGAAAAAGAGGATGGTATTCTTTGGGGTCTTCTATAGAATTTTATTCGACAGTAGACAGAATAATATTTCAGAGTACCTGTAGGAAAAGCCATCAACAGCATAATTAAGAGACGTTTAGAAAGAAATGATGGACTCGGAGGAAGGAAGGAATATCAAGAACGTGAGAAGAAGAAGAGAAAAATAATAAGAAGAAAGTATTAGAAAGAATTTAGAGATTAGAATAAAATTATACTAGCGCAACAACGAAAGAGAAAAGAATGCACTTCCTTAAAGTGGAATTTAAATCGGCAATTTTTATTCCAAAATCAAACAGCTCCTTGCAAAGTCACGCGATGAAAACTCCTTCTGGTGTTCTCGGCAACCGCGTGGTGGTTGCTACGGGAGATTTGGGGCTGTTAGCCGTTGTCGGGGAAACTTGGAGAGCAGCCGCCTGCGGAAGCCGACCGCTGTAGAGGATGAGTGGGGCTGAGGGTTGGAATGCGCCACGTGGGAGGCACGCAACACCACACGAGGGCGGAGGGAGAATGACCGAAGACACTCACTTAATTGGCCGATAAACAGCCAGTGAACGAGGACAACGAACTAATCCGGGAACTTGTACGAAACGATAGGATTTAGGACGGATGTTACAATCCAAAAGCAGACTTTTTCTTTAACCATTTCATTTTGAATGGGTTTGTATCTCTAAGATTTGAATTATATTGACTCATTCATTCGAGAGAAATTCTATATAAGCAATATGAAATTATTTATATTCATCAATGCGAAACAGAATTACGATCTAGAATGTGAGTCAAGATTCTGAAAAATAACATAAATTACATTATTTTTTAATTATTTTTTACTGTCATTAAATGATAAAAAGTGTTAATAAAGAATCAATGAAACTGATCACTTCTGTTCGTTTTTAAATGAAAAAATATAATGTATAATAATAATTATTATTATTGTTAGTTGCTACAATCCATAACTTTCTCAACGCAAGCCAAAAACCATCGGACTTCAATATGCCTCACAATATATAGAAGAAGACAAATACGGCATACGACCTGGGCATGGATGATGCGTGGCTTCCTTATTCAAATGGGGCGTGGTTAAACTCTGAGTGTGGTGCTCTCCAGACCGTGCGTCACTTAGTGGAGAATTGCGAACTTACTGTCTATCGTGGGGACCCGGAGGATTACTTATGTTTGACACCGAAAGCGGTGGAATGGATTCCGAAGCTGAACGTATCCCTCTAGGGACCAACTATTTTTTGAAGCCAGTTTTACTGTTCACCTCACCACATGTCTCTCTTACTTCCAAGCGTGGGAATTAAATTAGGCCCAGACATGGGGGTCATCGTTTGCTCGCTCGCAGAGTCCAACAATCGACACTTTGTACATACTATTTCGTGTTCCTAGTACTCACTCGACGTACACCATTGGCGCCTGGAAAGCTTCCACATGCGACGGGGAGGGGGAGGGGGCCTATGCTAGCACTGCGCCCATGCTTTGCCCAACTAGTGGTGCTACTACAGCACATGGTAATTTCTCGTCGCATTCGTGAGGTCGGTTTCTCGCGGAAACTGTTACATGTATTATATAATCCTGGTTGAACTCGTGCGAATATATTGATCTTTCAACTCAATTTCCCCTATACTCACAGCTTTCTACTTCATTTAAGAGGCGCCTTAATGTTTCAACACGCCATTGCGAGTGTTTACGACGAACATTTTTACATCGGCTGGGATTTGAACTTGAACACACAGATGACTGCCGTCTCACCTTATCAATTAAAAAAACACTTTATGACGATGAGACAAAAACAACACAATTTTATACATTCGAGATGCCATACTGAAAATAGGACATACGACATATTATTAAGCGAACATTTATCTATTCCAGCGAAACATTTAGGGAAATTCTTTGGAGCAGTTTTTGTGGAAATCTAGTTTACGTATTTTACTCTCGCATTACGTACTATATAGAGAGGTGGGGTCCCATAATTTTTTATAGCACAAGCAAACCAATGCAGATATTTTGACGGTAGTAGATGTTCTTGGTGTCCTCAATGCCGGAAAAGTTCGTTTTTAAAAACCTTTCCTAGCAATTTATTTAGATTTTGTGCGAATTAGTAAACAGAATTTGCCCAAAGGGTTAAGTTTGAAATTCGAAAAGTTTATGACAATCAAGTTTTAGGTCCATTCAATGAACTGAGTCTTTGAGGTTCTTTTATTGTCCTTTTCGGTGAGTGCAAAACGACGGAGGTCACATTACATCCAATTGTCGAACTTCTTTCCTCTATTTCAATAGGCGATCTTCGGAATGTTTTCCCGCTTACAGCAATTTCAAACTACAGCAATGATCCACACGGAATGACATCATTAGGTGCAAATATTTGCTTTCAACGAGTGAATTCCGGAATTTTACTAGCTAACCTCGTGGAGGGCTTGGAGTGACGGGGTGCTCAGAGAGTGGAGCGAAGAAAGGGAGACACAAAGGGCGCGCAGGGAGGGCGACGGGGTGAAGCGGGAGTCCTGAGGGCAGGTTGTGACAGCGGCCACGAGGGGGACCCTCCGGGAGCCTTCGTTTCACCAAATTCAATGGCTTGGAAACCGACGGGCAGGGTGCACGCACAAGACCCCCCCCCCCCCGCACTTACGAGGTTTAGCAGGAAATTTCTCCTTCGCTTTGGAGGAGACGAGACGGCAGCGCAGCGCAGGGTGAAAGTGTCAGAAGACGAACTTGGAAACCAAATTTTTTTTTAAAGGAATCGTTCTTTTCACCTGCTTTAAAAGTTTTGATGAAGGTTTGTTACTAATAAAGCTTATTACATAATACATATTTTAATGAAACCTGGTAAAGAAACTTTGTTGGATAATTAATTTCTTTCAATAATAAAAAAAACGATGCTTTTTGAATCGGCTTTTGTGTCGCGTTCACGACTTTCCATTTCACTAGTTTTAAAATCGTCACAAATGAAGTTTATTTGAATAAGGTCAGATTTATATTTTTGGGAAAGACAAAGCAGATTTTTTTACGCCAGATTTTAATTATTACAACTCGAAAAAAATTAATTTAACAAAATAAACTTTTTCCACTGTGGAATATTTTTATCTGTTAAGTTATATGTTCAATTAAGCGCGGATTTTCAGACTTAAGAGGATTTGAAAATGTGAATATAGTTTACATCGTTTTGTGTTTCACAAGGAAAAAAACAGTATTCTCATTAGAATGGATGAGACTTGAGAACGAATGCTCTTTATGGCTAAAGTGGGTTTGTAGCCAAGCATGATGGTTGCTTAATGTGATTATAAAAGACACGATAACTCTCTGCTGTAATATTTAATGAGAAAGAGGGATCTCTTTGCTTTAACGAGGTTTGCACTTCTTGAATGAGGATCTGATAGTAAAGTGTTTTCAATAATATGATAAAGTATTTTCAAATTATAAGGATTGAATTTAGCTAATGAAACCACACTCGTAGGCTGAGTTCGAGACGGTCATCATATAAGTTGAAAAGTATAATTTCTCGAGTGATCCGCTATAAAGCGAAGCGAGCATGCGAAACGAAATATCAAAAGGATTTTCGTAAAGATTTGTCATAAATAAAACTGCACTAATCTTACATTTATAAAAATTATCCCGGAAAAAGCATAAAAATTAAATCGATTCTCTTTGCATCATTTGGGTATATGGTCGCGCTACTCATTTGACAATAATGTTTCAAATCCAATTTCCTTCCTGAAGTTACAAACACAAATAATCGGTAAATTTAGTGAAGTATTTTTAATGTGTGCAATACTATGTCTTAATAAATGTATTTTCATTTCTGTCTTATTGCACGTCAAAGGAAGTAAAAAAATGGTTGGAAATAGTGTTGAGTTTACGACATTGGCGTCATTAAAGAAATAGATTTGAGTCATTGTGTTGTCGTAGGCGTTTATTCAGGCAGAAAGTTTTTGGTCGCAGAGCTACAAAAAATAATAATGTATCGAAATTACAAATACAATTTTATCTATAACAGAATATTATTATGAATTTAATAAAAATATAATTTAAGCAAAATAGAAAAAATGGAATATAAAATGCGAAAACAAAAACAAAATTTTGAAGAAAGAAAACTTGAAATAACAAATGTACAAAGATAATTGTTAAAGAAGCTATAAAGTGAGTTTACTGTTAAAATAGGAAGTTGATTCGGAATGATATCAATTTTTATCTGAAAGTGAAGTAAAATAAAAAAGTGTTCTGAGGAAATCTACATCCTTAAGTTTTCATAAAAAATCAATAAAACAACAAAACTAAAAAGAATGAAAGAAAAATAAATATATTTTGGTTAAAGTGTTCGATCTTCGTTTCCAGAATTTGTATGCAGAAAGGGAAACCCTCTTCATTGCCTCATATTTTTCACGTGTCCCCGAATTGCCACAAGTTCTTTCCCCATGTCCCCGTATGTTCCTTACCCCTCCTCCAAAATACGTACTCTTTCAGAACTCACCCGTGCTGGAAAAAGATGTCCCGCACATCTAGCTTACACGCAAACTGATTTAAAAGCCTTGGGAGGCATCGTTTCTGATTTACGTGCGATTATATGTCGCACTTATCTGTTTTCTATGTTTTAATCTGCAAACATATCTTTTTTGTTCAGACAACTGTTGGGTATTGGACTGTGCTATAATTCTCTCCCTTCAGTAGCACATTGCGTGGATGGTTTCTTAAAAAATATAACTATAATATTTCCTTAGCGTCTGAAAACCATACAAATGTTTATAAAGTTTTCAAAATAAGAAAATTTGTGCCTACATCCTAAGATCAATAAATTACTCGGTGAAAGTGTCAAACATGTTTTTTTTGAAGGAACACATCATTACCATTTTTATATTTTTTTTCAATTAGATAAGTTAATGATAAGTTTGGTTTTAGGAATATTTTAAGGAATTTATTTGGGGAATTATTAAAAAGAATTATATTTTGGAAAATAATATTTTACTGTCATCTGGGGGTAACCTTAAAAACAACTAATCAACCTTATTTGCTCGTTAATTTCTCCAGCTGTGCGCAATGTCTGCTGTCTTATTTAAGAGACGCTTGAAAGATATTAACCCGCTTCCAAGAACGTTGAAGACTATTTTTGTGCACCGTTAGTGGTTCATTTCTAATTCAAGCCTTGTTGTAATCTATGGAAATGCCAACACAAATGTTCGAAGTTGTGAAAAACAACAAAAATATTTTTATTTAAAAACTATAATTTATCATAAGCCAAAAACAATGGAGGCCCTTAAAATCAATATTTGTGACAATATGATCAGAATATCTATCTAGGACGCGTTAATTGCAATATTTACTAAAATTGCGAAGAACAGTTATTGAAAAAAACAACACTTACGCTGATGCATAATTTTATAATAATTTTATATAGATTATGCATAAATAACATCAATCAATTGCTTCACAGAATAACATAAACAGAAACAAGTTACTTGAAATAATAGTGGAATTAATTAGATCGCTGGTGAGGTAGACACTTTCTAATAATGAAATATAGTAAATTAAAGGTGTTGTCTGGTATCAAAAATTTTTGATAGCAGGCAACACCTTTAATTTACCATATTTAAGAATAATGGAAACTTAAATAATTACTCCATTGTGTAAGTGCTCAAATTAGATAGCTGTAAATAGGAAACTGGATGAAGAACATTGATGACGTTTGTTTGATCCCATTCATATTTCTAATATAGGACTTTTTAAAATGCAATAATACAATACATTGAAATGCTTTCCTCTTCAAACAGTCGACTGTGCCGAAGACAATGTGCACAGCTGCGATGTTCACCTGCCTCGCAGGCCAACGTGTGGGAATGCGGGACTTCCCTGGACGTGCTTCGATAGAGCCCATAAAAATGGGCAGGGAACTCGGATGCCTCGGACGGGAAATGGCATTCCCTTTAAAACCATCGGACCTGAAATTTCAAATGGAACGACAGAATCGTTCTGGCGCTTTGACAACCCATCCCAACTCGGCACGTCCCTCCCATAAAACAGACCGCTATTATGCGGGCATACAGAGACCTCCCGGTTAGCTGAGCAAATAGATGAACCAGCACAGATCATGCGAGTGGTTAATTTTCCAAAATTTATTATAGCTATTAAACAGGTAGCGAGAAATTTCCGGCTCGGGGAACAATTTGCATTTTATTTGTTCCGCACACACTATATGCAGTAACATTCAAGCACGTTTAAACGTGAAATGAGGTTGCTTTAACGGCATTTCGTACGTTCATACAGTGCGGCAATACTCTTCTACTATAAATGGATCTGTCTACTGCAGACCATGAAACAATGAATGCAGAAACAACATAATAAGGGAACGCACGGGCCATTGTTAAAACATTAATATCTTCTGGGAAAACAGTTGCGGTTCATACACGTTGACGAACTGAATGCAACTCCAACATAATGGTTTGTGAATGGTTTAAAGGGAGAAATACAAGTAGGTAAGTCGTATGTATTAATAAAACGAAATTAATTATTTCGT
This sequence comes from Gryllus bimaculatus, assembly GCA_017312745.1. Taxonomy (NCBI): domain Eukaryota; kingdom Metazoa; phylum Arthropoda; class Insecta; order Orthoptera; family Gryllidae; genus Gryllus; species Gryllus bimaculatus. The sequence continues at coordinate 8,760,092 of BOPP01000025.1, forward strand.
TATTCTTCTCGTTAATTGCCTCTATTTTTACTTTCTCACCATACTTTGTAAGTATTGTAATAGTGCGCCGGAAATCGGCGATTTTTCGACAAAAAATTTTTGTCTGCATCTGGTAACAAATAAGGTGATTATGATTTTGTTTATGTATGTAACAAATTACTTCCGGTTGTGTAATTTTAAAATAAAGTGGTAAAGTTCATTGTTTTAGAACCTGAACTACGGAAGATTTTTTTCCTTTTCCTAAGAAGCGTAACATGGTTACTTTTCATTCACCACCAACTTTCCCAATATTTTGAAGCCTCCAGTTTATTGGCATTAAAGATTTGTATTGTCATATTTCTTTTAATTAAATTTACTTAGATTTATTTAGTCAGAAAACAGTAAAACTTGTGTGTGACTTATGGGGAAGAGGATAATCTGCACACTGTTTAATGTCGCATCAACAACTTGGTTATTAGCAACTCTTACAAATCTTGTATTACATTATAATGTAATTACACAAGTTATTTTTTGCAAAAACAATATTAAAATTTACATTTACAATATACTTTAACTGTTATTTAATCACACTTGGGAGGAATAAATTTATATAAAAGATTGGGGTTAAATTTCAGTAAATATATTGATAGCTTTACAAAAGTGGACAATTTAATCCTGATCTTCTGATGAATGTAGAATGGCATCGTATTTAAATCCAACTGACTGCCACTGATGGTTATATCTGGGGAATACTTTAAAGATGTGATAAAGGTCAAGTTTGGTATTGCAATTTTGCTTGTCGGGGGAGACGATTTTTGCAATAGGTTTAGATAGCTTAATTTGCAATGCCCAGATCTTATTCTTGAAAGGACTGTTTGTTCCCTGCGGCCAATTTTCTTATTGATATTTAACGAGAGAAATGTGATCCGTGACAGATGGATGATGCTGAATTTATATGTGCGCCAAAAGCTGATCCAATGAAGGATTAATTTGTGTTTTTGTATTGATGTTTTCCCAGAAATCTTCAAATTTAATTGCTTCGGTTGGGTATATCTAGCTAATATTCGTCGCAGCATTTTTGGCTTCTAAATCAGCAATTTCATTTTCAAAAAATTCTTTTGGGGCAGGTATCGAAACAAAAACGAATTGTTTGCTTGCTTGATTTGTTATATTGTAGAGGATATCGTAAATGTAATTGTTTATTTTCTATGTTTATTTTCAATTTATTTCTTTAACTGTTTGAGGGAGTCTGTAAATATGCTATTGTTTAGGTTCTTAGAAGATTATTTAATTTCTCTTACGGAGAGTAATGGAATATAATTCTGCAGTTTTCATAAAAGTTAGTGAGTAAAGAGTCTGTTTTAATTTGAAATGTGTGAATAACTAGGTGATCCGACTATATTTTAATTTTTTGTCTCGTCAGTGCGCACTTGGTTGTTGTTACTGTATTTGTTAAATAAATTTAAATATTCAATAAATTTACTATTCCATTCTTCTATTGTTAATTTTGCCATATTCCTATATTATTTTTCATTAATTTGAAAACTGGTGGTGCCAAATCAGCACGTACTTTTTCGTTCGATCTTTCACGCAAAAGTACGCGAAATATACTAAAATTTTCGAAAAATTGCACATGATCTAATTTCAAAATGTATCTTTAAGGAACATATTTCATTAAGGAGAATAATCTCTATCTTAGTAATTAAAGTTGTTGGAAGGCGCCAAAAATGTTTGAATTTTTGCAATTTTTGAAAAATTAGATATTTTAACTAAAATGAGACCTCAAGCGTTCTTTTAAACGTCTTTCACACTATTCAGGAACAACATTTAATAAATAAAACGATGGAGACCTTTTTTTGAAAATTTAGAAATGTCCCAGCGACTTCATGTAAAGTACTCCCCAAAGTTAAAATACCAGTTGCAAATTCAAGACACATCAACCAGATCAATTGATGAATACCAATTTTGGAGAAAATCGGCTGAACGGTGTAGCCGCTAGCGTTGTTCACAGACGGACGGACAGACAGTCAGATAGACAGACGGACGGACGGACAGACAGACAGACAGACAGACAGACAGACAGACAGACAGACAGACAGACAGACAGACAAACGTTTTGCCGTCAATCGATTTTTCAGTATCAAGAACCCACAAAACAGGCTACACCACGTGATAGTGAATAATTTTTCTAAATTTAACACTGGATTTCTCCACTTTTTCATTACCAGGGCCATGTAATAAGCGTTCTTCTGCCCAAAATTCACCATTTATTCGCATAGGATTGCATAACTTACTCTCTACTGCGTAAGCAGTAGCAAGAAAGTGAATTCTAGTATTACAGAAAGTACGATTCGAAGACATGAAGTCTGTGTTCTCCCATTGCAATTCAGAATTCTTTAATTCTTACTGTGGGCGAACGTTATTTATTGACTTCTTCTGACTGTAGTTTTTACTGCGTAGAAACATCCCCTCATCGAGCTCGAAACCTCCCAATGGCAGGCGCGCACGCAGGGCGGTTGCAAGGATTCGTGCGTGCGTTGTCGTCCGTGAATCACGCAAACTGCCCCACGGTTCCGATTTCAGCATGGGACGGAGGCCGCATGGTAGCGCCCTAGAATTGCAAAATACGAAGGTCGGAAAAAAGTCCTACCAAAGTTATTTCACTGTACGCATTCGAATGCGTTGTTTTACATTTGATCAATTTTGACAAGAAACGAGATGATAGCTTTAAAATTCTTTTAATACTGCAAAAAAATGTGATTTTAAAATGGTATTTGAGATGTGGTGTAAGTTCAGTTTCTCTTACGTGGAGTGCATAAGTAGTGCTAATGTCAATGTTGGTTAAACTGTTATGGCTAATTTACGAATTAGCTGGTCAATTAGCACATTTGTCAGAAAGCTGAACGAAAGACAATTACACGTCATTTCGGACATCATCCGGCTAATTCGCGAATGAGCCACACACCGCTGGCTAAAGAACTGTACATGCATCGTGTTTACCGTCGGTCGCGCGATTGATTCGTTCCGGCGTGTTCACTTGCTTACCTATTACTAACACTACAATATGTTCAATTTCGAATATGTGCTACAACTGAGCCGGTCCCACAGAAATTGGAGCAGATACAGAACAATTACAAAAGCTAGTGATGGAACAAAATGACACAAACTTTCGGTTACTGGTTAATTTTCTTATCATTTTAGCCTTCTTAAAATTTTCTCCAAAAATGCCTACAATTTTTTGGGTTAACCTTTGTTCTCGAATAGAATAAAAGATACTCAAAAGAATGGTGATGGTATTTTCGTTGAAAACCCTAATTTATCGAAAGTTGCATAACGCCAACTTTTTTAGCTTCTTTCTATAACTACATTACTGAAGATAAAGATTACTCAAAGTAAACTGTTCCATTCCAATTTCATTTGATAAAGTAATGGGTGAATGCAAGTTCTATCCTTGGCGGTCAAGATTTAAAAACATTCTTACAAAGCAGTGCCAACTAAACAAATTTCAGTAGAGGGCCAATAGCATTCATTATAATTTCAAAGGCCATTCTGGATTGTCGTGCTACAATTAATGAATGAGATGGTAATATCTGGAGAAATAAATATTTCATACTGTAACGTATTAGCCAGCGTGCCTCGTGGCATCTATTTGGGGACGCTTGGTAGAGGTTTAGGCTCGCCACAGGAAGGAGAGAAGGGTTTTTCCGTAAAGGTAAGAACGCGGAAACGGGAGACACAAGGCTTTGGGATCTTCCGGCCTATAGAAACCTCTCACTGTTATAAGAAGCGGGGGCAATGGCGTGACGTAGTAGGTCACGTGGGCCTCGCCTATATAACGGAGTGTACAGAGCCAGTGGGTGGGTTCTGGAGACAGTGGGAGAACCTCGTGCATGTGCACAAAACTTGGCGCCACGACGGTGCATATGCGAGCCCGGCTCGCGAGGCAAGCCACTAGCTGACGAAGCCTGCGGAGGACTTTATGTCCTTGGGTGACTGCGGTCACGGGGGAGCGATGCTGTGTGCGTGCTCCGAGGTGAGGAGTGGTTGAGTGCCACGATTCACGCCGATTCTCAATCGGAGAAGATCGCTCCTGAAATCGAGGCAAACCAGCCGTTGGTGCGCCAGAACGGACTTTGTGTCCCAGGGTGACATCCGGTCACAGAAGCTAGGCTTTGTGCGCGCTTCAAAAGTAGGAGTGGCGAATGCCGCAATCAAAAACATCTTCAATCGGGTTTGGATCGCTCCCGCGATCAGGGGATGGTAGGTCTATCAGAGCTAGGGTGTAAGTAGATTATTAAGTGTATATATTTGTTTTGTTTTCTTTGTTTATAAATATATTTGTTATATGAAATCTCTGTGTCTGTGGTCGCTGTGAGTATCCATGACGTCACAATACGTTTTCATTTCTTCAATTTTCCACGTACAGTAATTTTAGTTTTTGTAAAGTATTTTTGTATTACAATACTTGCTCACGTAGATGCACAATGATACATGGTAATGGCATTCTTTGTAATTCTAATTTGACAAATAAGTGTGATGTTAGGATTGATTCACTAAGTTCTAATTTTTCATTTATGGTCATTTAAATGCCAGAGATTAATTTTTTTTAATTTTAATTTATTATTGAAAACGCAATTAGGCATATTAATAAAATGCGTTTATTGTGATCCATACGATCAGCATCAAATTGTAGTGCCATTTCACCCAGCATTTTGCCCTGAGGAAGGTCGCGGCATGACAGCCGAAAAGGGGGCAACTGAACGTAGGGCGCGGCGTCTCCCGGACGGACTAGCAGATACTGAATTCGGCCGCGACAACCTACGCCATCAAGTACTATGTGATATTTTTACCTCTTTTATAGTAGCTCTATAGGTTAAATAGAAATTTACGACACTGCCGCAACGTATTTCATCCACCCTATACCGATTACAACCTAGGGAGAACAGACGTAATTCATTGAATTGCGAGATTCGTTGCAACTTAATTTTTGATACTGAAGATCCCGTTTCAATAAACGCGCCCGTCTCAGCTGATCTCTATCAATTTGTCCCATGTTTTAATAGCAGTATAGCCACCTTATTATCTGATCGCAGATTCATTTACCCTCTCTGCCCCCTGTATGTTAGGTATGTACTAATCGTCAGTACAATAAAGTCAACAAAATGTACCCTATTCACCTCATGTTGATTAATATCACATAATGCGGTTTAAGTCCGAAATACGCTTTGAAGTTGATCTCGTTTTCGAATATTATCCCTCATTTTGTCTAATATGCGCATTAACCGATGTATTTTCGAATTAGCCAAATTTGAACATTAGTCGTAACACACACAAGAAAATAAATCTAAAAATGAAGTAGAACTGACATTTAAATATTAATTATGGGTATGAGAATATATGGAATTTTATTACACAAACAAAAGTGGAGTGGTACAATTTTTATTCTTCCACAAATATTTTTTATGTTCATTAAATTTACTCTCAGAAGCCTCTTATGTTTGAAAGCGTTCCTCTACTGTTTTCGCGACTAGCACCGTCATGTTTTCGATGCTATCCAAATTTTCCACGGTAGTGAACTTTGCAGACAGGTAAAAGAGCTTAAGAATATTGGCTTAAAGATTACACGCTAGAGTGGAGTTTTGAGGGAAGTAATTACTATCCAGTACCACACAGGCAATGCGATTATAAAACCGATCTCGAACACAAGGTGAAACTCGAAGGCTAAGCTCAGGAGAGCAAAAGAGATTTTCCACAGAATTACAGAAAGTGAATGAATACTTGGTTCAATAATTGGTTTTGAAAAATCCAGTAACTTTTGAAAGTTTGAAGAGGCTCTTCTGCACGCTCAGGCAGGTTCCAAAGAATTTAAATACAGCTTTCTCATGATTTATCGCAATATTCTACAGAGAAATGTCTTATAATGGATCTGAAACCAGAGAGATTCCTTAAGAGCAGAGTCTGCATCAGAAGCTTGTTTCCAGAAATGCGAGGAACGGAATTCCGAGCTGCTTGTAATTTATAGGTCGCGAGCGTGTTCAGTTGACAGCTTCGAAATCACATATTGAACCTGCGATAACGCCGGCAGATCAAAGGGGGTTTGGTAGAAAGATAAGCTGCAGGGGACATAAATAACTGATACGACAGCTTCTGATGGCTCGGCGGAAGAGGGAGCGGAGAAGCGGGACGAGATGGCGGGGCGGTGGCAGTGAATTATATTATTCATGCTGACGCTCGCTTTGTGTGTCAAGAGTACTATTTGCCAAGGGGAGGGTTATCTCGTAGAGTCAAGTGGAAATCCGCCCCCCCCCACACACACACAAAGAAAAAATCTAGGATAGTTATTATATGATCAACTGGAATATGATTAGTGCAAACAGAAGTAACCAGTGACAAATAATAATGTGCCGATCCGGTGGCCATGATCGCTAAGGCAGTAGTGCCGTAGCGATTGCGTACCGTAGCGATTGGGATTGCCAAAACGCCAAAACTTTTACACAAGCACTTACTTCCTTGTACAAGTTTTGGCGGGGGCTATCAACTGATGTTACTGGAGTGCTTCAAACCTACAGTTCGAGTTCCGATGGTGACAGGATTTTCGACACGGGCTGAATAGTCAGGGCGAATTCGACGGCTGACAGGAGCAATATAGCTGCCTGTTTCTCCAATCGGTATTTTTAGTGTAGAAAGTGTAGTGTAGAAAGTGTAGAAAAATTGGCTTATTTGGACGCAAGGTTTCTTCAATATTACTTGTAAAACTGTCGAATTAATTCTAAACCGAAACAGAATTGAATTATTTTCTACGTTTTGAGCACATTGAAACTTTTCGATTAATCACTTACTGTCAGAGAAATTTGAAAAAATCGAGAAAGTGCTAAACTTTTGAGATTTTTGTCCTAACTAATTCAGTAGTTGGCTTCAGTAGCTGGCTCTCCTCGAAAACAGGTGAAACTCAGATAACTCATATTAAAGACCTACTAAAATAATTTGATTAATATTTATCTGCCGATTACATGCTGGGCCGTCGTGCTTACATATATGGATGGACATTTATTTTCACCACACTCAAAAATTGTATCGATTGATGAGGTGATCTGTAAATATTGAGATTTAAAGAGAGTTATGATGAACATGAATAAAGTTTTTCCATCACTGATGATGAATAAAAATAGTGTCGATTATATACATTTTTGACTCTGATATTTTAGTTTTACTAATCGATACCACAGTATCATTTTATAAGAGGTACCAATAAGTTTGACATACAATATTACACTTGTCTACTTCGAGGCAGCGTTCGCACTCTATGCAGAGACTCTGAGCGGAAGCCCGTGAATTCGAGTCCCGACAGTCGAAAATTTTCTGTACCAGCTATATGGCTTGGTGGAATTCCACCGCTGCCTGGAAGAGGATTCTAGAGGCCGGGTGCTCTGTTTCACAGTTTTGCGAGGTTTCTCCTATCAATTCCAGGTGAATGCCGGAACAGTAGTCTAAGAAACGGACCGCACTCCGTCTTTTCCGTGCCCCGCGGGTGGTGAACCATGGGGAGGAAAATCCCCCGCAAGCCAACTTGTAGGTCAGCGCCGGATTTTATCACCCAGCGGAGAAGGAATACTAGTACCTACAGTCGTAAAATGTTAAGATGTGGCAAGAGATTGTATATTTTGAAGATTTATGTGTACTTTCCGCAGGGACACAGAAGCCTACGTTCTTCACATTGCGATGCATAATATTCACTGCACTTACGGGACTAATGACCGTAGCAGTAGACGTGCCCGGAAACATCAACCAACCAATCGATTGTGGTACCGTTGAGTCTTATCACCTTCAATTTTCTCGAACAGAGACTTGCGTCGTACCTGCACAAAGTTCCTGCAAGAAGCCGCAGCTCACAATCGAATTTCATGAATGCGGTGGGCGGTGGGCGGGGGGCGGCGGCGGCGGTGGTTGGCGGGCAATCGACTGCATCGCAAGTCGTACCACGCTTCGCTGCCCTAGTGGGCCACAATAACGGGCCCTCGCGCCGTCGTTTGCGGCGGCGGCGGCGGCTGCGATGAGAGACCGGGCTTCGCCGCGGGGACCCGTCGCAGCGGCGCCGTCCCGGCGACGTACTCCACTTCCTGGGCGGCGCGCTGGCGGAGGCGCTAGTGCATCGGTCACGCCACGGCGGCGCTAGTGTCAGTCACGCACGAGAGCGCCAGTGTCCGTCACACAGGGTGGTGCGAAGTTTCCGCGAGTACGGTTGGCTCAAAACTTAGTCCAGTGTTTTCTCGACAATATTTTTCTTTCACATGCTGTTTCCGACAATGGTATGAACTTTTATTAAGATTTATGCTATTATAGTAGGTAACCAGATCCCTGGAGTATCGTTGGAGCCTATAGCCTGGTTAGTTTCAGTTAAATGATGTCAAACTGTATCAAAATTTGTCAATCCACTTATTATGATTCTAGTCTAAACCCGAAAGTTTAAAAACCAGTGATGTGAAAGCAAAGCAATGCTTTCCCGTCTTATGGAAAATGGTTGAAACATTTTAAAGGTTATGTAAAATTTTAAAAATATAATATTATATATATATATATATATATATATATATATATATATATTTTAACTGCGTTTAATTATTTTTGGGAATTCATATTTCAGCGATTTCGTGCAAATATATTTTTATCGAACTGTTTGAAAGAGTACATTTATTAACAGCATCTAGAACACCTTTTTATGACGTTATTGGATTTTTTATTGAATGTATTGTCAAAATTGTTAATTTTAAGTGAATTGTATTAATAGGAACAATTCTTGAAAGCTTCTTCTGATTCTTAGTTTTGCAGTGCGCTAATAGATTAACCGATAAGAGAACATCAAAATTTCATGGAAGAGCAACATCGTTTCTTATTAAAATTTTGTAGAGAAAAACTGCTATTGTAATTGAAAACAAAACGTTTAGTTTTTAGAAGTGCTCCAGTTTCGAGTGTAGCTGCATTCTTGTAAAAACATGTTTTGAGATTTCGAAAATGTTCATACATTAGGTTAACTTAATGAATTATGGCCATTGACGTAACAATGATTTGGAGAGGATAATGGGAGGGCTATAGATGTAATGTTTCCTTATAAATAATTTTCCAGTAGTGCTGATTTTAAAATGTGTTTTTGTATGTGATATATACATATTTATGAGGTGTTTGGTGATATTGAATGACATTCCTTACTGTAGATATTGTGAATATGTCATCGGCTTCTGAGAGATAAGGACAGTGATTATCATGATTCCATTTTTGAATTGGTCATTTACGGTGGTTGTGCTCGCCATGATGACGCAGAGCCTTCGTGCCGAAGACCGACTGGTCAAGTCCTGCGTAAGGTATGGGTGATTTGGGGTCACGTGCTTGTGGCATGAGATCATTCATAGATCATCAATATCACATAAACCTTATTACACACGTTACCTCCCATTATCATCACACCTGTCCAGTGAAGAGCAACAGTGAAACATGCCTCACAAAGTGATAAACCACAAAAATACAAGCCTTGATCTATGCTCATGGAGCCTGTACACCACTCATTATCATCATCTTTGCAATCAACATTACAGTGGTTGAATCACATGAATAATTTTTTACATGCTCTACACACAGTATTACAAAGTATTTAATTACTTGTAATATAAAAAATTTGAGAGGAGTAAGCTTCGCAGAAAAGTATAGGCTACTAGCTGAAGTAGTACCGCGTGTTCTCCGGGTATTTATATATCACAATAACTACACCATCACACTTGTCGGGACACCAGACCGGACTTTGTCCCGGCTGGAGCGGTGCCCCGTTGGTGGGAGATAACTTGTTGGGGAAAATTCAAGCAAGCCGACGTTAGGTCGGCGCCGGATCTCGCCATCCAGCGGGGTATGATCACCGCCACCTCGCGCAATGAAAACATGCACTACACTTACGAAAATAATGACTTTAGCACTTGAATCACTAATCAATCTACCAACCACCCTGTGTGTAGGGCAGCGGCGGATATCAAGTTCCAGCCGCCAACTCTTGTATTATATCATGCAGAATGCGAATAGAACTAACGAGACTATTGGCCACAGTGAACACTACATTTTACGTTTTCTCTTAGTTAAATGGTCACAAATTTCTGTTGAGGGAGAATGTGGTGAAGAGAACATGAAATTCCACAAGACATACAATAACAATATTTTTCGACGTCTTCCAACAAGCAAACTACAATTCTCTGACAGATACCTCCAAAACTGCTACTTCTTTGTGGAAGAGTATTTTCTTGAATACGGCAAGAATATTTTAAGTCTTTCCGTTTAGATGATAGAGCAGGTAAGGTGCCCTGGGGTGGCAGGGTTTGCCATCTCGATTTGGCTTTATAGCGTTAACGACGACAACGCGGCAACACCGCACCCACGTTTCTATCGTGAAAAAGAGCACAGCCGACCGGAGAGTCACGACTTGTATGATGCAGAAAAAAAGGTAAAAAACATTTCCTTTTGAGTTATGGGCGGAAACAGGCTCGAAACTGGAAAGAGAGAGAACGTATTGCGTTACGCTGTAAGTCTATAATAGGAAGGTGAACGGTGACGTGCTAATAAACCGTCCACATAAATATACAAGTACATCGTACGCATCAGTTTCGAGTCAATGTGCGGAACCGAAAGAAAGTAATTACGAGGGTAACGTAATGCGAAAATCGAATTTACAGCGTTCTAAACCACTCCCCCAGGTCCATACGCTGTACATTTAGAACAAGACAACCAAGCGCATTATATGAAATTTGAGTCTGCCAAAATACCTTTTATTGGAAAGTAACAAAAAACCAGTTTTTACTATGAAAGCATATGCACAATTATTCAAATAAAAGTCAGCATCATACGTAAAGCTTTTATAGATATATCAAGAACGCAACATCTTTTTCTAGAATAAGCTTGGACTTTGTAAGCTGAAGAGAATCGCAATTGAATTCTTCCGTTCAAATTTATTTCGGGGTGTATAAAACTACGAGGATTGCAAGTACAACGTTTTAGAAAGAAATTCCAAAAATTGAGACATATTTAAGCTATCTGAGGGTTCTTGATTATATTGATTCTTCCCTTTGGTGAATGGTGAATGACATTTCTGAGAAAATGCCATTGCAATAATTCAGTTTACGAAATAATGATCCAAATGAACACCTTCATTTTTGATGCGCAATATAGGTCATGCCGAGAGAACAAAAAACAAAGGAAATAGATATTTACGTTACTAGAACAGAAAGCGATATTTTATCGAGCGAATTAAATGTTTCCGGACGATGTGACTACAGAAGCTGAATATGAAATTTTGTCAAACACACTTTCATTCGAGTTGCTGCCATTATTACGTTTCCTTCCTATTCTACGAGGTACATCTACAAAGTACGTTTTCCTCGAGATTGTCAACAAAAACACATCTTTATGCAAAAACTTTATTATTGCAGATACAGCACATGCTGCACTATTATCTCATAGGACTATTATCACACAGGTACCATGTTTGATAGCCACCTATAAGACTCCGTCACTGTGATACACGTAATTCTGACCAACCAGGAATTTCTTGAGATGCAAGAAATGATGGAAATCACTAGGAATGAGATTCGGACTTTATGATGAATAGAAAGTATTATTTAAGATGGATGGAAAAGATGGAAGACACATCCCAGTGGGATTCCTTTCAAAAGATCTGGTGTAAGGGGTCGTCCATAAATTAGTAACGCAAATTTGGAGTATTTTAAATACCCTTTCTCTCCTTGGCAACGCGAGCTTGAACCCCCTCTAATAATTTCGTAGCGCTTGCGACAAGTCCCCTCATTCAAATAAGTTCAACTCAATTATAAAGCATAAATGGACAGTATTAATTGTATTTGTATTATGCATTAAAATTTATTATAAATCAGGTTAGAATTAGTTGGTGGAGTGAACTGAGCATAACAAAAAAATACGGGCTTTGACGGCCACGTTGAGCTGGCGGCGCTGCTGCTCTCTAGTGGCCGCCCGGGCATTTATATTGCCCGTGGCCCACCGACAGCTTCCTGGCGTATTCGGACTCGCCAAATACTACAGTTTTCATTTGTGTTTGTTTCGTATTGACTGAGGAATGCGAGGTGAGGTTACTTCGCACCGAAAAACGTCCCCAGGAAAGCAATAGGTGACTCAGGGGGCAATGGTACTTAGAGGTGACAGATGGGAAGGCCAGGGACAAAAGCGAAAAGCTAGCCCCGACTCAAAATAGGACAGTAACTAGCGGGATACAGTTTTTGTCATTTTAGTGTTACTAGTACAGTTTCTTTAAGGTGTGATTTAAGGTTTCTTTAATGTTTAGGTTGAATTCAAACTTTCATTACGCATCTTACTTTTAGTGTATTGTACCCAGGATGAGATCGCGCACATACGAAACTCACGATTCGCTACTAGATTAAAGTAATAATTTTCAGCCCCCCTCCCCCCTCTCTCTCCTTTTTTAATCTTTATTTTTGAGATCCCCAACCTAAACAAATATTTTATTTCTGTTTGTATTGTATTATATATATACCTTATTGAAGTTCATAGTATAGTATCGGAATATACATTTCCTTCGCTGTTTGGCCTTTCTGCATTAGCTGCCCAACGTCGTTTTAGCAGCTTCCTGTCTACATAAAATACCGACCGTCGCGGTGCCCTGCTGGTGGCGAGTACTCCGCAAGCAGACCGGTAGGTCGGCGCCTAATCTCGCCATCCAGCGGAGGAAGATCACCACCAACTCCCGCGATAAAATCATGTACTACCCTTACGGGACTAATAGCCTTAGCAGTTGACGCGCCGGAAACACTATTCAATGAACGGGATATTTGTCATTCCGTGCGTGTAACAAGAGGTGCGGAGGCGAATAAAGGCCCATTCACAATGCAAACAAACATAAGCATGGTGTGAACATAAAAGTTAGAACTACGTCCATAAGCGGACTCATTCACAAAGTGTAGGCATATGCATAACACGGAAGACGTTTACTTAAAAGCTTACAAGCTTAAAGCTTCTATGCTTATGCTTAAGTAAGACATAAGAAATGAACCAATCACAGTACGTTAAATCAAAATCGATAATCAAAATAGGATTGATGTCGAACTAGTCGATAGACGAACTAACGCCGTATGGGCGATGGACCACCACCTTCTCCACATAAGCTTTGGCCCTACATCATTACTGCCCAGTGCGTCACTACGACTAGGTATAGAAATTATTAATTCTCATACTTCTAGGGGGCGTTGGTTTTTAACATCTGTAACTTTCTTGGTATTATTTCAACTTTTATTTGGCTATGCAAACAGTATGAGGTTTCGCAATAGGTGTTAAGTTGTTGTGAATCCAACTCTAAAGAAAATTATCCAATGGGAGCGAAGGTACAAAGGTTTTTAAACAAAAAGACTAAGTATCCTGAACAACGAATAAAATTGCTCAGCACGACCATGACTAAATACCGTGAACCCAACCGTGAAATAACTAAATACCTTCGCAATATATTACAAAGGTATTATATTACAGAGTTATGTAAAATCATTAAGCTTTATTATATTTTAATATTTCATGAACTATTACATTTATGACAAAGTTGCGCTTTTTATAAAACACCATTATTCACGTTTACTTAAAGTGAAGTTTAGTATACAGTTAGTTATAGGTACTATTAGTCTAATGTTGCAAAATGTGAATGTCCATGATTGTTAATTTTAAAAATTACTGCAAATGTAGCCAACGATAAATGTATATTTCATCTTATAGTTAAAATGTATACCTTCTTTGCAAGTTTAATACTTAACCCCAAAAGGAGATTAAATAATTTGTGTTGCGCGTAGCACTAGAGAAGGAGAAGTTATTTGCGAGTGATAAAAAGTGGTTGTGTGATATTCTCACTGACACTGTTCTTTTCATATTGACTTATTTACCGAATGGGCACCGTAAAATTCTGATCAACCACGAGTGAATTCGTATCACAATTTTTCATAGAATAAATAAAATCACTGAAAATTACAACCTGATACTATTTTTAAACCTCTCATTTGTTTATAATGTTTCAATTACCTCTTGTCATCAGTTGCATGAAACATTTTAAACGAAATGACAAAGAATTAACTTCATATTAAGATGTTTCATATTCCAGTTTACCTCACATTACAATAAAAGACGTTTTTAGTCGAAAGAAAAATACCCAAAATGTTAGTTGTATATTATCTCTTATCATTAGATAACGTGCGAGTTATTACAAAAAAAAACAACAGGTGAATCACACAAGTTACGACGTATATTTACCTTCCTGATTGCGTGTATTATTTAAATTTCAATACAACTAATCATTATTTTCTTTTAATATAACCGTCATTAACCTTGACAATTGAAAATTTAAAAATTGTCACGAGTAGGTCGTAGAGACGTTCGGTGCGAGAAGGTAAACTACCCAGTCCAGACATGTGTGTAGTTGGATGCTTCCCTTCTAGATGCGTCGTCACAAACATCCGTCGAGACCTTAATGGAGAGAGCGTTGGATAGACACAGTCGATATCTCGAAATCGATTCTCACATCCAACCAATAGTAAACTAGAATTTCTCACAACCAATAGAAACTTATTTTGCTCACGTTTATGTTAGACATTGTGAATACTTCACTCTATAACGTATGTTAATAAGTACGTCTACGCGTTCTGCTCATGTTTACGTTTGCATTGCGAATGGGCCTTAACGGTTCTGGAGCTCTGCGCCCGCAGTGTCTCGCGACTCGCCGCTGAGCCAGCGTTCGCGCCGCTCGCAGCCAGGGCCGCAGACGAAAGACGATCCGGGGAAGATTAACGCCCAAGAATAACGACGCTCATAATGAACAGGCTAATAACGTACTAACCTCCATAACTATGCAATCGGGAGGAGAGTATCAAGTGTTGCGAATCGTGTCGTTTTGTTGGAGGAATACGTCGTCTTTGAAGAAGGCCGATGGGGCGCGGGTTTCCTATTTCGCAGAAAGACTTCCTAATCTCTGTGAGAGAAGTGCTGTTATGTGGGAGAAGCGTCTAGATGGAAATGCATACTTTTGAGATGAGGCCTGGAATTTCACTTACTTTAGAAGACATATCGTATTACCATTCTTTTTAATTGGATGTGTCATGTTACGTCTGCGTTATTATAAGGGTTACTTTCGTGGTCATGAATTTTATGAGATTTCCCCTAAGCGGGGAAGTTAATGGAAACGTGAGTTCGATGGACTTCGCTGGAAACTATCTTTTATTGCCATCTTTTTTTTTAGAATTTCTAAATTAATTCAAAGTGTGATTTTTGATTCCACAACAAATTATTAAACTTCGTGAGAATACAATTCCTCTCGTCTACAAAGGCTTTTTATCAGTGCAATTTTAACGTCCTCGTTTCGTTTTATTTTATCGTCGCGACGTTGTTCGAAGCTTCGCTCCCCGAAGCCTGATCACCCTGGAATTCACATATCTCAAAATCCTCGTATCTCAAAGTCCTTTTACCCCAAGTCCTCGTTGCCAGAAGTTCAGATATGTTTTATTAAAACTATTGTGTTTTAATATATTGCGGAAATTAGTATTTATTTACACGTGTTAGTTTGTTATCATTCTTGAAGTAAATATAATATCACTCCTGCTCGAGAAATATTTGTATCAATTTAGCTATTATAATTTATCATTCGCTCGTTATATTACTACTAGCATAGCCGTAGTAGGAAGATCGGAACCCAGGAGCTATCGTCAGTCAAATCTACTACTTAACAAATTCGCTTCTGAAAAACTGGAAAACGAGAACATCGGCTGTCGGAGAAACGACGTAATTCCAGGCCAAACCGACTCCAATGTGACCGCCTCCTAAAGGTTGTCTTGGTCGAAGGCCATTTTAGCCAAACTTTCGGGCGTTCGAGAAGGATATTTCGGGCCGATATATCGGATTCGTTTAAACACGTGATAGAAAATAAAAATGGTCATAATGAAACCGAATGACATCTTGCGACGGCGTCTGAGAACATCGGCTGTCGGAAGCTATGATTTTTTTGTTTGGTTTCGTCCGTCGGACTCGTGCCGACAGAAATTTTGGGCAAAACCGGCTAGAAAATGGAAATGGACATATTGAGCCCGAACGACCTCTTCGATTTTGTTCGATTTTGACGGTTCCAATCGCTCGAAGTGCATGATCTTGAAATGCATTACATGTAGATGACCCGCTTTTTGAAAAAATTGAACAGCGAAATTATGGAAATATTCGGAGGATTTGCGGTACAATATTCGGGTTACTTTCGGAAGAAGTACGTAAGAGTATTTCGCTGGTAGTCGTCCGGTATGATAGACCGATATTTCGGCTGCTCTGAGATCGTAAGCTAAGGGCTGCCTTGGTGGAAGGGCCGCCCCTGGCCGCGGCGAGGGTGTCGCATGGCGCGGGGATGTGCAGCCCTGCCTCAGATAGCGCATCTTCGTCTATTCCTTAGCGGTCGGCCGCCCGCACTATCGCATCGCGCCCCTCATTTTTATGCTCTGTCACACGCCGCTTGTTAAGCTTGCGACCCGGCGAGAAACAAACGCGCGGAGACCCCAACGCGCGCGCGCGCGGGCGGACGGACGGGCCAGGCGTCCGTTCGCGAGGAGGCAGGGACTTCCACTCCACGTGTTGCAGGGTGGCCTGTAAACAGAGAGACTCGTGACTAGGAACTGTTCAAGGTGGGGAGATAGTATTTTGCGCTCATGCACTAAATTAAAATTGGCAATATTCTGGTAAATTAGTTATATCCAACAATAAATGGTAAAATGCTTACAAATAACTCTTCTAGTTATTAGTTTTCTTCTTTCTTTCCTTGGACTACTTTTACATTAGTTGGTTTTATTTGAACTGAATTAGCTTGCTTTCTTTGACGTAATATATTCTCAAGTTTTTATAACCCCTATTTTAATACGTTGGTTTTTCTGGACTTATTTTGTTTCTTTACTTTAAACGACTAAAAAATAATGTTTATAAATGTAAAAGATGCGTACATGTTCTGTAAATGATTGCAAAGGAAAAGTTTGCTCATTAAAACACTATTGTGTGTCATTTTAAACTCATTGCTCAGGACTCTCTGGTTCTAACTGTATTGTCCAGGTAGAAATAGTTAAAAAGGTTGCCTTTGTTGGACGATGAGTCTTTTATTCTTCTTGTTCTCGATGCTCTCCACCTATTATTCAGTATCTCTCCAACTGCTCTTCTTGAAATGCAGATGACATGAACAGTGTGGAGGAAGGTTTCCGTAGTGTTCCGTCCTAAAACACACAGAGCCACTGGTAGCCCGGTAGCCAGCAAAAAATAACAACAAACGAACAAACATGGATGAAAACATCAAAGCTAAAATATTTTGAGAAGTTAGCTAGTGTTATGAAGGATATGGAAACGCAAGTATGGCGATCTGTAGGTGCCGGCGTGATAAATTTGACATCTTTGAATCAATACGGTGGCTACTTAGAGATGCCAAAAGAGTTTGGCATGGTCGTAATCGGCAATGAAAAAAAAATAGCATTAGACAAAAAATTAGCTCTGAACGTGTAATCCAAGCGGGCATTAAAATGACACGTTGAATTCAATATGGCGGCCAGTTTGAGACGCCACATCGGTATGGCATATACAACTTCTTAATACTTGGGCTATCTAACGAACTATATACAACAGGAATTACCTCAATACTCATTCCCGAATGACATAGTTTTTTTCGACACATTCAAAAAATTGTGCAGCATAACGCCACTCCTTTAGGCCGCCGTTTTTGCATTCTTCATAACACTGGCTAATTTCTCAAAAAGTTTTAGCTCTGAGCTCGTTATACGAGGTTTTTCTTTATCGCCTCTGGCCTTTGAAAGGTACGCTTGACACTCTACCGACCAATGAAAAATTAGCGATGGCAACGTAGACAACAGGGAATATGAGAAGGTTTTCGCGTCGCTCCCCGCCAGTAGTTCCCTGTGGCTCCGCGGCCTGTGCTCCAGTGACCGAAATGACAGCACTGACTAAAGAGATAAGTGTGGCGTGTGGACTCAGGTAGTGCCGCAGAGCCAAAAATACCGGAGGCTGTAAACTCCGAGGCAGCCAACCTGAGAATTCTGTGTGTGGGCGTAAACCAAAGGCTGGCCTGCGAGCCTCGCGCCAGTGCGAGTCTATCTATGGAACAGTGGTGGGGGTGTCAGCCTCAACTATTTAACGCGGCGCCATCTGCGCCCGCGTTCTCATTCAGTTTGCATCGGGAAGCTTGTACGTGTGTACAAGGGGTGTAGGAGTGTGGGCGAGATGTCCGGAGAGTAAGGGCCAGACAATCTCGCGTGCTGTAGGCACACGGTCGCCACGACCGGGTTAAATTTTGGCGTCAGGCCATGTGACGGTAATTGTCACGGGACCGAGGTCCGACACCGCGCATCACGCGTGGCTTGTGTTTTCTGCGGTAAAGCAGTGTTCTGAAAGGAAAAGGTTGCCGGAGTGTTTTAAAATTAGCAATTCATTGTAACTTGTACATAATCTTTGAATATATTATTTTTATTTTGTTATTGAAATTTATTTCTTATTTCACTACGTCACATAAGGAAAGTAATTAATCTGAGAAAGTCTGAGCCGAACTGTAGTACCACTAATTTAACTTCTGAATTGATTCCTCTGGGATGAATGTTAAGTTGTGCAGTTCATCTATAATATACCTGACAAATACTAGTCAATAATATTTCTTTTGTATTTCAAAAAAAAAGTGAGTAATTACTTGAAATCTGTAATTGAATGTAATTTACTAATGATGAAAATGAGTCGAGCAGAATCTTTAACTTTTAAATTTAGAATTACATCAAAATTACATTTAAGTTATTTACTGATGAACAATAGTTCCTTTTTAACAAGTTTTCGACGATGGAATATTTCACCCAGATCTTAAACTGTGGGCGGGAAGAGCAAGAGTGGCAGTGGAGCTTAAAACTCCAGGCTCAGGGGACGACAGTGAGTGATGAACTCGCTACAAAGAGAAAGGCGGAACGGAGATGAGCGGATGACAACACCAAGATCTAGCGTCTCATTTGCGCAATTGTAAAAACCATCTCAAAAAAACAGTCAGTTGTTTTCGGCCTATCTCCCGAGAAGAGCCAGGGGTGACCACCCCGATCTGAGGTGACAGGGAGAACACAGTATCGGATTTCAGCGTGAATTATACTCCCATGCAGTAGACACTATCTCCGCATCGGAGACTGGAACCACCGGATTAACATATCACGTACGATGCCTCTGAGCGACCCGGGTATCCTCGGCCGCCACTACCCTACAATTTGGTGGGCTGGGCCAATGAAAGCAACGACGCCGGGCGGCCGTAAATTTTTGTTTGGAGAGCCACCGCGAGGATCCTGCTCCACGGAGGATCGCGCAAATTAAAATCCGCGAAAAAACCAGAAAGAACGAGCTAGGTTTACGCCGGGCGGGGTCAAAGGTAAGATGGTTTATGGTCCGGGGAGCGGAGATCTCCGGCCATCTCGTATTCCAGTCCGACGACTCTTGACGGTGCCCGGAACAATGCCCCGACCCAGACGTACGCCTGGGTAATTGCCCCGAGTTGCGCTCGAGATGGCCGAGCGCGCTCCGCGGCCGCGAGGAGAAGGGTACCTGTCCATTGGCGCCGCGGCCGGGCGTATTCCCAGGAATTTTATGTCGGCGATTACCGCGAGACTTCATGACGCTTTTTGCGTTCCGCAAAGGCACGCCGTGCTCTACGGCGAGATCCGGCTGCAGATAATAAGACACACGGCGATGTTACTGCTCAAGTGCTTTCAGAGATGTCGCCACTTTGCGGTTTAATATTTGGATCAGAATTAAATAGCGACTTCCGAGCGATCTCGCTTTAAATTTTCCAATGAGATCATTCATATTTTTAAAATGTTTAACGATTCTAAATTGCTTCCTGGATAAGACATTTTTAGTGCCAAGGTTAGATCATTATTGAATCAAGTAGTAGCAAGTGACTGAATCAAGTGAATCGTTAATATTTTCATTCATTCTTTGTTTGTTTTCTCCAAAGAGATCCCTGAACATTTAAAACTGAATGTAAATAGCTCTTTTTGCAAAGATGAAAAAGCAATATTTATTGTTGAATTCTTTTCTTGTTGAATTGTTTTCTATTACCTTTATTGTTGAATTATTTCTTTTTAAGAAACAATATTTGTAGCATGATACAATGAGGTGAACTTTTTTTAATGGAAACAGCCGTTGTCGTGTCGCTTAAACTGCAAGAAACGCTTATATGCCTTATTGTCACATCCGAAGACGGCTAGAAATGGAACAAAATTATATTGGGTTTATTATTGCAAGCGCTTCCGGTTCACAGTTCCAAGAGGACTGGAAGGGTTCGGCTGAGCCAGAGAGCATCGCACGACATTAATTAACCTTTAACTGGTACGATGGGGTCTACGAGACCCTCGCGAAGCCTTCCCTTCTCAGAACTCGCGCTATCTTCGAAACTGAGATGAGCCGTTTCGTCTACCTGTAAGTTGAGTGGTACCAATGTTGCCAGGTCTGCTTTCAGAAAATGGCGGACAAGCTACGGATGGTTAAATAGTATTAAGAAACAGGTAATAATATTTTTTTAAAAATTTCTATTAAGCTAAATTATATATTTTCTTACAACAATTTTAACACATTAAAATAATCCCTTGAAACCCACTTAACATTAAAAACATCAAATATATTATAATAATATGTGGTTAAATAAATGAAATTAAATTATATATTACAATGCTGTCATGTGCATTTTTTATTTGACTGCTCAGCTATTAATTGTTAGTGTTTCAAGAATATTTTTTTTAAAATTTTAGTACAACGTTGAGAAATATAAAAATAATATGTAAATACGAGTTAAGAAAAATAGTATGTTAATAATTTTGTATAATTTTATGAAATGTCTTGTCAAACATTTAAGAATGATTAATATTTTTTTCCCACAGAATCGAGTTTAATGGATGATCGATCTTAAGTCTCATTCTAACCAATGAAAAAATGACATAACGCGATTCTTCTATCCTTATTCTCTTAGACTGTACAGTTTTAGATTCCGTACCATTTTATCATAAACTTTTTGAATTAAAAAATGTCCACTATTTTGTGAAAAAAAATAGTGAACATAATGTGGAAAAAGCGAACTGTCCGCTAAAATAGTGGACACCTGGCAATACTAGTGGCTGTCGGTGTTCTCAGGAAGTGGCGTATCAGAGGCTCTCATCTTTTTCGATTATATTTTCGGAAGTGTCTCATAGCGCATCATACCAGTTGCGCGCTCTTGCTCTCGGCGATTTGTGAACTGTACAAGTTTCTACGTTGCTTTAGACACCAATTTCCCTTGGCAGTCTGTGTGAATTCGGAGCGTGACATGAAATATAATTTTAACGGAATTCGAATAGTGATAGATGTGCCCGTTTTGTGTTGAAGCCGGTCTGTCAAAAGCTGTTGATAGTGAAAATGAGAAGAATTTCGAGAAGTTGAATGGTCTTTTCAATGATGTACTACATTACATTAACTAGTGAAGGTGATATTGAACCACGTTTTAAACAAATAATAGTTATGTTACCAAAGGCTTTTACATTTATGTGCTTGTGCAATGACATGGATAGAGACAAAATGTGTACTAGCCACGAATTTTTCTTTTATTCACTATATGTAAGTTGTTTAATTCAATTTAGCTTGTCAGGTGCATTTAAAATGGCAATTTGATATTATAAATAGTTTCAAAATGATAACTGGTCATATAAAATACAATATGTTCATCTTATTGGAAAAATCAGTAACCATTACGAGTTTGGGATACCATTACAGTTCGTTATTAATATTCTCAATCATAAACATTTGTTTCGTAATATTATTGCATAATAGTCTTGAGGAATTAATAGCAAAAGGTGAGGAATTCAAAAAGTTTACCTTTAGAACGATAATGCGGAGGATATAGTCAAAAAAATCGCAAGGTCTCGCAGATCCCATGGTACCAGTTAAGGGGTAATATACCAGAACAGAGGCAAAGCTATATTGTCTTTTTTTACATCATAAATATGAAATGAGGAATTCATATAATTTATTTCTAAAAATGATGAAAATGTTAATTTTTTAAAATACATTTTTTTAAAGATGCTGTTATATAAATCTGAAGTGGCGGGTTTACATGTAAGAAGATTACATGAATTATTAAGACACACTGGAACTAAAATTTGAAAATATTACTCCTGACATAGAAAATTGTAGAATGCAATACTCCAATTCGCGATGTCGCTGCTACAAAACGAGAACTTTAACTCATCGTTTAATCACCCGATGGAGAATATTGACTGAAGCATCTACAGCTCGCAATTCTCATGAAACAAACCGTAACAATAAACTTCGGTCTCCAACGAAGAACGAATGTCTTATTGCAGATTGGTTTTTAGAAAATCGTAAGAGGCGCAGTGATAGGGCGAGGTTTGTTCGCGAGGCGAAATATCTGTCAAGAGATCACGTGTCAGTTGTCAACAGACGTTGGAAAACACATCGACCCATGGTGTTACATACCAATCAACACCTCAAAACATTTATGGCAAAATTAATTATATTAATTTTAAATTATAATAATTAAATTAAAATTTAAAATGTCCCCCTATTCACAAGGATAGTATCGTAGTAAAGGAATGTCCTCGCTTACTCATTTGAACACAAACTTGACTTATACCATTTTCTCGCGCACCCGCCATATGTAATGAAATAAAATTGGCATCTATCATAAATTCACATTGAGAAGTGTTTATTTGTAATTATTTAAGTAACGCCTTGATTTCGTAACTAGGGCAGTGGTGTCTTTTGTAAGTGAAGTCCTGATATGCCTTAAATTTATGCACTGTGACGTTTTATTCGTGGGTTTCTTGGATTTTGCACTTCGAATTTCCTGTTTTATCGATCAGTTTTTGTTCTGTATTTATTTAATGAGAGAAAATAGTACTTATATATTTATACTGCAAACGTTTATATGAGAATAGAATTATTCTAACTGAAATAAAGTAGCAAAGTGGATCATTTTGACGTGTCTTGATTTGCCACATTACACACAGTTGCCATGAAATTGATTCTTAGGTTTTAAAGCCTCCACTCTAGCAAACGTAACAAAAGTGAAGCGTATTTCGACTACTTTAGATGGGTTGAGAGCTGCGACTCACATTAATGTGCTTCACATTGGTTGAGGGTCGCAAGGTTTTGCGGACTTCCGCGAGTTCCTTAAAACGCCACACTGAACATTGTAGGGAGTCCAATTGTTGTGTAAAATGGCATTACCATTGCATGAATGCGTTTGTTTTACTGGGAAACCCTTTTCATTGTGGTAGGAAGAGGAAACATACGTTATTTTATAAAAGAGTGATAACCCTTTGATGTATCTGAATGTCAGTGAAGTTGCGAAACGCCCCCACTAACTGTGTGAGAGAAAGTTTAAAATTCAATGTATTACTCAATAGGAATGATTGTAAGGAAGCCACTATTTGAGAACGAAATATTATTTTCCTGTTTTATTCGTAGAGAATGGTGTGTGTGGAATACGATTATTGGGGGGTATGGAGTTGTGAAATACGACGAAGAAATTATTCCACCTCGCGTTTCACTAATGGCAAGTTTTAACTGCAATCAGTATTTATTTATTTCAATATCGTTAAGAAGTATTATTTTTTTCTTAGAAGGGGAATTTGACCGATATTTTTTCACTTGCTATTGAATTTACAAGTCGCGATAGGAATAGGGGCGCAAAGTATTATGTTGAGATTCAAAATTAATTTGTCATGAGCGTTACTTCATTTAGATGCGCCTCTGGCTATCGCAGAATTCTACTGCGCAATACAGTAACTACTGCATAATGTATGTAGAGAATCGCGTGGGTGGGTCAATAACAATGTTTTTTCACAGTACCAAAGTTTTTTAAATTTTTTGACCTGCTTGAGGGCAATAAATATACAAGATAGGGAAGACAACTAGTTAACCCATTTACTATTATATAAAAAAACCATATTGAAATACATTTGCTATAATAAATGACAAAGTCAACAGAACTAATTACCTGTAGTTCTATGCATTAGTTACGTGTGTCTATTTTTTAGTAAAGAAAATTGTGTTTGAATATTGTTGTTTTTCTGATGTAATGATAAATCGTGTAAACTATTAGTTGCGCTTACTATTTTGTATATTAATTTTATATTTATTTTTACCCTGAAGCACGCTAAATAAATAGCTAAAACTTTGATACTGTGCAAAAAAAAAAAAAAGACTTTTATTGACATACCCTCACGATTCCCTACATATATTTAAACCTCGAGGCCAAGATCAACATAACTAGGCACTGCGTAATAGAGAGCCTAATTTGTAGCCACGGCAGGGAGCGCTTGCGTCTCTAAAGGGGGCGCACATTGTGACCTTAGGCATCGTCGCAAAGGGATGAATATGCAAAGGGCCACGTAAGCTGTTTGGGAGCGCCCTTTCGTCATCCTACATCTCCTCGCTCATCCGAATATGCGAACACGCGAATATTCTACGTAAGCCCTGTTCAATTTCTTGAGCCAACTACAGCCCTTTAAACTTTCTGAACCCCAACTTCGGAACATTGCCGTCGCACAGGGGCGACGCAAAGACATTTCAATCCCCGCAGGTAAGGAAATAGAAATCTCGTTTCAAAACTTCTCAATTTGTCGATTCTTCGCCGCGATTGCCGACTTCAAAAGTGCCAAGAAGTAAAACGTGCATCTGGAGAAAGTGAAGTAGAAAGTCTTTGACATAATTTCTTTTAAACATATATATTCTTGTTCTTTTTCAAGTCGTTTTTATAAAGATTTGAGTCATTTTGCTGTCATTGGTTGTTCTTTCCTTTTACTTCTGCTAGGTATGTCCTCTACAAATTCTAGTCTTCAAATTTTATTACCAACGTATTTTTCTTATGTGGAGTACTTTATTTGCAAATGTATAAAATATGAACCGGGTCGTTCAAAAAGACACGCTTTCACTCGAAAAAATAAAACAACTTTTCATAGAGAAAAAGGCTAGTGGTGTAGGGGTAACAACTGACGTTTTTATGTAAAGACCTAAGATCGAATACTAGCCCAGGGAAAAAAAAGGGAATAGTGGTTACGGTCGTAGCCGGAAGCTGCGGAGTTTGAGGGTTGGAATCCGCTCTGGACACGAATGTTTGCTTTAGTGTTTTGAGGTAGTAAGGCTTATCCCAACTATCTTCCTTTCAAAACACTCCACCCCATTCCATTCCAGACATCTCCCTACCCAAATGTTCTACGATTGCGACATCCTACGAGTAGAAAGTAGAAAGCTGGGTTTGTTAAAGTTGCTACAAATTCAGCTCCCTATTACGCAGTACCTAGATATGCTGATCTTGACCTTATGGTATAAACATATGTTAAGAATCGAGAGGGCATCTCAATGAAAGTCTGCTTTTTGTACAGTGCCAACGTGTCCGGCCATTTATTCGGCCTGCTTGACGGCTATAAATACACATTTAATAGAAAGATAGTGTGAGATTAATGGTAAGATAGAAAATGCAACTAATAGTTAAGCGATTTACCATTACATAAGAAAAACTACAATATTCAAACACAGTTTATTATACTAAAAGAGTCAACACAACTAATACACTGAATGGGTTTTAGGGCCGGAAAATGAGCGCCATCTGGCCACCACATACTGCTCTACTTGTTAAAAAGGGTTCATGGGGTTGGGCTTACAAGACACTGTAAAGTTACAGAGAGGAAGCTAGAGTCAAGGGACTCTAGGGTGTAAAAAGGCAGTGGATTAAATGGGGGCAGAGAGCGAATGCGGATAACCGGAAGGTTAAACATGACGCAAAAGACTGATTATAATGACTATTCTACTCGTGAAATTAAAACCAGAAGTCTTTAACTATACAAACAAAATGCCCCTGAATCGGCAGTGTACCTAAAAAAGTTTATCGCTTGTTTTATCTAATTTTTCCTACCGCTTCGCCCTTCTGGCTAATCATAAACTGTGACTCATCTATCTCAGAAGGCGGTATCGAACAGTATGTCGATGTCCAATAAACCACCAATGTTTTGGAGCATAACTTCTTTGATTTTAACATATTTTCAATATTTGTTGCATTTTGGAACTCGGTTGACCATAATTTCGTGGAATAGTGCTATTAAATACTCGTGCTTAGGAAATTCTCTGATAAATACCCCCCCCCCCCCAACCTTCGCGAGGCGGGAATTTATCGATAATATCCAAAGCGTTCGTGATATTACCTGTAATACTGAAATTGGAGCAAATATTTTTAAGAAAATGTTTTTAAATTGCCTTAATTAAAAAAACTTGGTAACTATTCATAAGAATACATCAAGAAAACACATTCTATCTTCAGAATTATTTTAGGAATGCGTTGCAAAAATGTTTAACCCTTTATTATCTTTAAAATCGGATCTATTCCATTGTTGTATGCGTTGTGAGATATACCTCAGAAACAATTTCCATGCTAGCAAAAAATGCTGTTTTGGAGAACAAATTGAATATGTCCTTGAGAATTCACTTAAACTACGCCCCAAAATCAAAATATCGATTTCAAATTCAAGAGCCACGACACCAGACAGATCAATCAAGAAATAACAATTTAGGTGAAAATTTAGCCTACGATTTAGCCGTTCCTAATAAACAGACCGGACGTAATGTGGAATTTGACCACAGAACATGACAATGGGAATTATTTACTACATATGAAAAAAAAATGTTTTTTCTACTTTTTTGTTGGCAGGGACTGGGAAACAAGACAGACACGCACAGAGAGAGGGAGGGAGGGGGATACAGCGAGGGGGAGAGAGAGGGG
>BOPP01000025.1:8794791-8817719 GCA_017312745.1 Gryllus bimaculatus
GGGGGGGCGGACAGGTAGCAAAGGGAAGAAAAAGGTCCCCGCAGCGGCCTGCGGGCCATTCGCCGCGCTCCGTAAAGAATGCGTAATAAACAGCCCGATCCACAGAGAAACCTCGTTTCCCGAGCTAAAGCCTCGGGAACAAAAGGAAAACGAAAACAGGCTAAGATACAACTTTCACTACGAGGCTCTTAACTAAGAGATTACACATTAACTCCACCGCGGAATGCGTTAAAAAAGAAACCCGTGGACGGTCTTCTATTATCATCATAATCAATACAAAAACACGAAAACATAATTCAAAAATGAAATAGTACATCCTGTATTTTTCCTTTTTTGGGGGGAGGGGGCGAGGGTCCCTTTCAGGGTTACTCTATTATCACGTAGGGCGTGGCTGCAGTCCAAACATCATTTCCTGTGAGACCCTGCGGCGCTACAAAGGCTTACATAATATCACCCCCTTTAGCGCCCTATTAACTAGAATCAATCTTCTTTTATGTAATAGAATACTTAAACCCCGGTCTGGAGCTGCGGTTGCTGCGTGTGCACGTCGCCCTCTGAGTTGGCCACCTTCTAATTTAGGACACCATCAAGCAGGGGGATAACAACCCATCTCGAACGAAGTGGTATCAAAAAAGAAATTTGGGGAAATAAATCCTACGCTGGTCGATGAGAAACACCATAACACAAAAGGGTTCAGAAATCATTTTCGCTGCTTAATCGATAAAATGAAGACAAACTAAATGAATGTACAGAATGAAGCGGAAGCATTTAAAGGTAATGGGAGTAAAATTTACGTGTTTGAGATAAAATAATAGACAAATTTTGAGCAAAAACGCAAGATGTGATGTATTATTGACAATATTTAACGAACTGAATGTTCATAAAATCAATATAAGATATAACATTGTAATAATTCCAAACTGTTCAGTTCACGGACTTGTATTTATATTTACACAGACACTTAATTTCAACCATAAGTGTTATTCGACAAGGAAGTGGGATATTATATTTTTGCAGCATTTTTACCGATGTCATTGCTATGATTCACGAATAAAGCAAAAAATGTATTCTTAACGTTGATCAGCTGATTTACAGAATACTTTGAACTTTCAATTGACCCTCCTGCAAAAGCCACTTGAGATGGCACAACATTAACTAATCCCGTGCGCTTCAATTCTAGATCGAACACTTACATAACCAATTCGCTGAAAGTGCCTTTAATGCTTTCACTGTTTGATTGGTTTCACATAAGAGTGCAATGTGCACATTCATAGAGCTGCTTTATTTGAATTTTAAAATACGCAGAAGGTAAATTAAACTTAGGGAAAAATTCGATAACTTTTGGTAATAGGTAGGATTGGTTTTAGTTTGTTACAATTCTTTTTACCATTCAACAGTCGGCACATGGAATATTCATTGCAATTTTATTTCTTTTCATAGACAAAACGAAAACCAAATTTTCAATTAAAATCCATCACATTAATTCACATTAAAATACTCTTACATTTTATATAAAAATAATTTAACATGATATAATATACTGTTACTATTATTGTATTTTTTAATAAAATGTAATGAAATCTACTTATCTAATTTCTAATGCGCGCAGATTTTGAAAGAAAACTTTGCAGCCTCTGGCCTTTTTAAAGCTGTAGACGCCCTAAAATTCGAAGTACAAAACCATCGATATTACAAATATCCAGCACATCTACAAATGGAAAGAAAACTAGGCAGCCTCTTGTTATGTGTCAACGATTTTGTTAGATATCCAGAAAAATCCAAAAAGAATGGAACAGTTTTGATTTTGTCTCAGAAATGCATATATTTGACTGTATTATTGCAGTTATTCTCATTGCGTACCGACAGTCAGTGCGTCACATTCTATGACGTAGCTGACGTCAAGTGACAGCAAAGCTCCAAGGACGACGATTCTCCCATTAAATATTTGCTGATCACGTGTTGTGTAATGGAACAGAAACTTTTTTTTATTCTTAGTATGTAGAGAAGTATTATACCGTGTAATCGTGTACATTATTCTGTCTTATTGCAGTATTAGTGAACACTGTGTTTTTATTGAAGTATGTAATTTATTGTAATGTTATACGTCAGTATTTTATGTGTTGTTCTTGAGAAGTGTCCATGCTACTTTTTGAAAAACCATTTTTGAGGATGTTTTCCCTGTTGCTGGCCACAAGTAACTATTAAAATTGAATTCGAAAATAAAACGATCATTTTCCGTTGTTCAGCAAGAACAAAACTGAATTCACACACACACACGAATATGAGTTGTTACCTGAAATATGACATACTCGTCAACAGAAAGCCCCTGAATATTGAAATAACAATGATGAAAGTTGGCTTTTAAAACAAGGGAATTGAAGAGTTGTTACCGCTAACGCAGCGTGATCCAATGACTCTCATTAAGTTAGAGTTGTAAACGATGATGCACATTGTGGCAGGGACAATGTAAAGCTGATTCAGCGGCAGCGTTTGGCATTGCATTTGCCTTGTTTTGCACAAATGGTTGCCAACAAACGACGCACGCTTCGAAACGAAGTTTCAATCAGGACGCAATTAGCCATAAACGATTGCTGAATTATTGCACGCGTATCGAGATGGGTGCGCTGCCAACGCTGTGCGGATCAACATTCCGAAATTAAATGTCGCCATTTTGTAAGACGCCAACTGCTCCGCGTTGGACACCGAGTGGCTCATTCACGGCCAAGCAAAGCGCGTTAACTCCGCCCGGTAGCCGAATCAATGGGTGTTAGGATCTCACGGCCTTCTGGATTTCGCTTGCGTCGCTTATGATTGATGCTGTGGTTTCTCCGATCAGTACCAGGCGCATGCCAGAGCAGTACCCTCCTAAACGGGCTACGGACCGCGCGCGAACTGTCTTTCCTCTTCCTTGTCCTTCCCTCACCCTTCTTTTCACACTTTCATGCATTACATTACCACTAGGGGCGGATTTTGATGTCCTAAAACATTGTCAAAAATAATCAATAAAATGCTCTAAAAACAAAGAAAAAATACTTTAAAACTTTTGATCAAAACCACTTCAGATGAACAACTGAAGCCATTGGATACGTTAATGATGTAATCGAGGCTCCTTCCTTTTGTTCAAGTCAACTCACCTTGCAAACTTTGAGTTTGGACTGTTCTTTAAAAGAAAATCTCTGCCCTAATTTACCGCGAAATCGGCCGAACTGACAATGGTGCCGAGAAACGCCACAGTTACCTTAGATTATATAGTACTCACAGCGGCTGACAGGCTGACATTACAATATACGTGCGAAGAAATCGAATAGGCTACTCGGGAATTCTGTGGTGAACATTTGTTGCGCCTCGCAAGTATTGTTTGAAGCAAGTACCATAAAAATTATATTAAAGTCAATTAAATTAGCGAAAAATTCAGTAAAAATGACGCACAATAGTAAGTAATGACTTATTAGTTGAAATCGACGAAAAATGAAAAAAAGCAACATAATAATGTTTCGTTTCGTTGCGTCATAACAAAATGAATTTCTATACTAAACGACATTGTTCTATAGGGAAAAGAAAAATTAATGACATTTCATTCAAATCTGCCCATAATTATGAACTAGAGAACTATGCTCAAACACATTGAAAGTTTCCATATTCTTCAAAGTTAGTAGGGCAGTTAATAGTGCAGTAACAATTCAGAATGTAAAGCGGATACAAGCGATAGGAAAAACGGGAATCACTACACTATTCAGAGTGGTTTATTAAATCATTTTATTATGAATATTCTAAATATTTGTTAATAAATATCACGTTCATTTCGATTGACGCATTAAGAAAACGACAATTCATAATTTATATTTCATTAATTGATTAAATTAGAGAGGAAACAAATTTGAAAAGATTGTCACTCACTTAGGGATGCAAGCTTAAAAAATCTGAGTACAGTGAAGCTTTAAAATAACTTGCTCCTTTGAAATTGGTATGGCACGTGTCATAAGGACGTGTATTTGCACTAATTCGAATCAAATTTTCTCCAAGTCAACGGTCTTTCATAAAATATGAGTATTTACCACAATTCCTTCAGGGAATGAAGGACAAAGAGAGGAATGTGATCTGCGATAAGTTTCCGACTGGTTACTGTCGTTGCTAGACAGTAAGTTTGACAAATAAAAGACAAAAATCATTAAACACACGTAGACACAGCTGTTATCATAATTTAAAAGAATATCAAAGATTCCAATAAAGAAACCTTGATAAACAAGTTCTACAAGAATATACAGAACATTTATTGAATGACTACTTTGACGAATTTTAAGAAAGCCAATGCAACCATGAATTTTTTCTCTCAAAAACGTTTTCAGGTCATTGACACTTTCTAAGGTGATCCATCCGTCGATTGGTTAGCAACAATTTATTTGTTCAGGACTCATTGCCTTCCCCTTCATTTCCTCATTCCTGCAGCATTCCCTACTCCAACACTAGGCAGATTGAAAGAAGTGTCGGCCAAAGGTCATAATCGAAGAAGTTTTCCCTGAGGTGAAGATAGCGGACACGGATTGTGAACCTTACTGATGATCTTACTGAAACGAAGGCTGTGTCCTGCGTGGACTGTAAGTGGCGAAGCGCGATTGTTTGCTTCATTTTCAAGCTGTCAAGGTGTTGGTATTCCGCGGTTCAAGCGCGTTGTGATCTACGTAGATGACAGGAAGCACGCGGCTGTCACAGCCTGGCGATATCTGCCGTGCCGCGCGGAAAAGCGATGAGTTTCATTAGCCGCTTGTGCCTTACCGCTACCGAAATAATTTTGTGTGCCATTAGGCGAGTAAAAGGGTCTTCCGAGAGTGGGGCGGTGTTCTAACAGTGCTAGAGACATTGAAGCGTGTCAAGACTGCTTCGCGATACTGCACAGAGGGCAATGTAGAATCAAATACGGAGACAGTATGAGCTCTGGAGAAGGATATGGAGAAATTGGTAACGAAAAATGTACGAAGCAAACAATTGAAAGTGCAATGCAAAATGTACGAAGAATGCAATTGTTTTTTTAAGGACACAGGTATTGGAATTTTCAGTTCGTGCTTGTTTTGCTATATCCTGTTATTAATAATATCAATTGTTATGGAGAAATTCTATTTAACTTTTACATTGTCGGATATAGTGATCCAAAAATGTTGGGCCCAGAACTACATAATAACCGGAGTCATCTGTATATTTTAGATGTACTTCACCTTTTTTTTTAATTTCCGATCTACTATAGCAGGTTGTCATGTATGAAGCATCTTTATGTTGGTTTCCTTATGTGGCAAATCTAATATGTTATAGACTGCGATTTTAAATTATTTCGATAACTATGGATGCACATAGTATTGGGATTTTTAAACTTTGATTGAAATATAATCTTTTTCAGTTTATTCCGCATGTAAATAGGATATGTTCTGGATTAGAATCACTGATTTACCGAATATTTGATCGATTTGAAGTAGATTTTGCACTTGTCAGCATACCAAACCGGAAATACTATGTTTTATACATATAAATATGCATTTGTTCATTCATACGCACGCAGACTTCAAGATCTAAAAAAATAGCTTGGAATGTTGAAAATAATTTTGGTCATAGCATGAACTTTCGAGTTGATCCTTTCTTACAAAATGTAGAGAAATATAATTTGTGTAAAATATATTCAACTTATAAAATCGATTAATTTGATCTACTCACAAGGCTACATATCTTGTAGGGTAAGTGGCAGGGCCTAAGAAATCCTGCCGTGAAACTACTTAAGTCAGTCGAAATGGTACAAATTTTGGTCTGAGAGTTAGACCAGCAAACTAAGCAACAAGTGTCATGTGGCCTACTGAGAAATTCAAACTCTTAGAATTTTGAATCTTCTTCCCGCTCACTTCCTGCATTGGTCAGATTTTGTCCTGATGGAATCAGAGTAAGCCCTCGCAGCTACACCGGCCCCCCCCGCCGGTATGCAAACTGCGCTGATTTATACGCGCACATTACGTATCAAAATAAGATCAATAATCGGCGGTGTCCGTTAGATAAATCACCGTTGGTAACGAACGGTGAACCCCGGAGTAATGTGGTCTCGTCTCGTCCAGAGGAGCGGTGTGCTGCTGGGGGCGGGAGGGGCCCATCGGCTTTAAAACGAGCTGACTGACGTTCACTCGCGGCGCTTGCAGATCTTCAGCGATAGCAGGCGCTGCAGGGGGAGCAGATGGAGGGGGATTGCAAGGTGAGGAAGGCGTAAAGTGAGGAACAATGGACTTGTAAGAGAACCCTGCCGACAACTGGGGATATTCGTGCAGCACGGGGTAAGCTGCTGCTTTCTTTCCTCTGGAACTAGAGAGAAGATTTTATAGACCAGGAGATACTGTGCGTTAGCAATAGGATGTGGTTGGAGAATCTTGCTCTTGAAACTTTCAATGCTTTTGAGGGGTCAATGACATATTTAACAATAAAATATTTATTAAAATTATCCAATTTTGCTTGATTTTTTACTTCTTATATACTATTGTGAGTGAAGGAAAGGCTTCTTGTATTAATGAATGAGATTAGCTTCATCACCTATTACGAATACAAATATCTTTTGTATGCTAGCTTTTTAGTCACCCGAGTTAACCCTGAAACACATCATGCTGCTCGGTATACCCATTCTCGAAACCTGCTGGTTACGAACAAAGTGACTTTCATTTCCTGGCAAAAACAAAAGGTCAGTGCATTGCCGTGGCAAACTGATCCAGAAAAATGGTTGTACGTAATCCTCAGACTCACTGTGACTTATTTTCTATTACTCTCATGCGGGCGCAGCTGTTGGAAAGGTCAGATTGAAACGGACGACAACTTTTTTCGTAGCTGTGTTTCTTTCCATGAACTGCGTGTTAGAGATAAGCAATACATAAAAAAACAAAAACATGTGAAATTATATTCAATTGCACACATTTTTTCCTAATCTTAATACAATATAAAATAAAAATGCAGTATAATATAGCTAAATGTTGTGCACGTATTACTTAACTCTGGAAACATATACAATATGGTGTGTTGTGGCATCGAAATACTTTGTTCTATATTCGCGGAGGGGGAGGGGAGAGCTTGATTTTCAAAAATCCGCCCTCCATGGTGCAGGCAATGCAGAAAAAGAAACAATTAGACTATCATCACACGTAGGCATTCAAGTCTGATTTCCAACACTACGTATTTGAAGAAAAATATTATGTCGTCCTACTTTGTTCACATGCATGCGTCTGTCTGCTGTTTTGCTGCGAAAATCACTTGCCCACGGAGTTTTGATAAAGCACCGAGCATCCATAAAATAATATAGTCGAGGTATGCGTGAATGTCTCCAGTTTTATGTGAGACGTGATACGCCACAGTTCGTTCGATTGTGAATTTGAACAATGCGAGCTAACGGCATCTTGCCTCCGTTCTTAATAACCTAGCTTGGCGATGGCTGTTTGGACGGCGCTGTGCCCTGCTAGCCACGTTGCGAAACAATTTGAAAGTGTTAGTCTCAGAAACATTGTTGCTTTTTTTCCTCTCTGTAATGAAATTTACGTTTTTTATAAAAAAATTAATCCAGGGTGCGCCACGTTTGAAATGCATATCCACAGGGCTTAATTTATGCCAAAGAGAGCTGATAATTGTTATTTTTGTGGTTAGAGGCCAGATTTGAATTAATTTTGGCGCGTATGTGTTAGCACCTATAATTGCGGAGGTAGAAAGAGAGGAAAATAAAATGAGAGCGCCACCTTCTGTAGATGGAATTCAGGCTGTGAAGGCGAGTTGCGAGGGGGAGGGAGCGGCCGGGGTGAGCACAGAGGGTGGAATGTGAGGGAAGGGCGTGTGAATCTCGTTGGTGTGAGGAGGGCGTCCATACGCGGCGAGACAGGCTTACCAATAAGCCAATGCGTATGCACGGTGTTTATACATGTACACCGGGATGTTGTTCAAAATGAAAGAAAACAATTTCAGCTTCAAAAATTAGTTTCCTTCTTCAGAGCTGAGAACGTGACAACAGCACAAATTTTACAATCCAAATGTAGAGCCGTAAACATAAATATCAAAAAAATCATTTTATAATTTCCTGAAACAGAAGCGTAACATATTATTATAAGCATAAAAATCTCATCAACCCGTGGGTTCTATGTAGAGGTATTTTTTTTTAGTTTTGTATTGAATACTCTTTTCAGCACTGCTCGACTTCTGCAGCCCGCCCGTCGCAGACGTGGCAACGCACACGTTATCCACTGAGACGATCCGAACGTAGGAACAGTTGTCTACGTTTTCATTTTTATTTTGGTCAACATATTGCAACGTCAAAATTTTTGGTCATCATAATACAACCTTCACCAGGACAAAATGGGCGGAGATTTATTCATTTTTAAGATATTCCCACTCCAGTAACCCTGGGGTAGTGGCAGAAATACGGGCTTTACACGCGACTGACTATATTTGTGCATTCACTATTCGACGGGCAGTTATTTTAAAAATATTAATTAAAAACCAAACTATACTTTAAGTACAACTAATACAAATGCCCTTTGGACCTAAAAGTTATAAGAATGGGTTAAAGAAAAACAATAAGGTTTTTAGTTATCTTGTCTTCTTCTGTTTGGACATACATTTGCGCACTCATTTACCTAAAACTATACTTCATACAAAATCACACATACACACACATTATTTTGTGTAGCTAGTGTCCAAATTCCTGCTCCTATTGATACTGCAACTCTAGGATCTCCGGGTCAGTGGCATTGCAATGATATCAGAAGTTGACCATAACCACCTAAGCTAGTGTCAGTGACAGCGTACGGCGCAACGTGCTAATCACTGAGAAACGCAATGCGGTGATGGGCCAGGGCTCCGTGGCCATGGCAGAGAAAGTGGAGTGCACGTGGATTTTTCTAGAACGACGACTAAAAGTTTGAAACCTTCGTAGGAGGAAGTGTCTCCCGGACAACCGTGAATCTACCGACTCCCGCCGCCGAAGACTACCTTTTCCTTTTCGACCCGGACCTTGAATTTCGGGAAAACCCCGCGTGGGTATCTGGACGCACGTCCCCTCAGCCCCTCCCTACCAGCGCGCACGAGGACTGCGCATTTGCCTGTAGATATCATTGATCCATCTTCCAATTGGCGGATATTACACCACAGAACAATGCACTGGAGTATTTTTCCAAAGAGATGCTGTCTTCCGCTGTTTGAACCTAGAAGAAAAGTGTCTACTATGCACAAACTCTTAGAAACTGTGAATTCATTGCTGCGATTGTCTGGTCGCGTCTTTGTTACAAAACTGCTTAACGTAATATCAATACTTAGCTATGAGATAAAAACTAAATCATCACTATCAATCTGCCAAGTTTATTTGACAGAATTCACTATTTGTGACGAGATGATAATTATGGCACAAAAAATTGTAATCTGTGATTTCATGCGTTATCAAAGTTTTATGTAGGACCGCGCCGTTGGGGTGAGCTACGACATGGCATTTATTATGTAACATATTTTATAGTTTTTCGGTCTGTGTCATTACAACAACAGTTTATATGTTTATTACGTCAAAGTTATTAATCGCCAGATTTGTTGGTATTTGAGAACTTCCAAATATTGTTTAGCAAAATTCTGTTTGGGTTCTCTTTAAATTTGGATAATTCTCCCAAGAAGGAATAATTTTAATTCCAGATTCCATCAATCTCTTACAATATTCATAAAAATAATTTGATAAGAAGTCAATGAGGTTTAAACAATATTTATTACTTGCTAAACAAAGTGTTTTTGAATGTAGTTAATATTGTAAATAAAAATATTCTTGCTGCAGCCGAACTGTGATACATAACGGATAACATTAGATATTAGCAGTTGAAATAATTCTAAAAAGAATGAAAAGGAAGAATGAAAATGAAAGGCAATTAAGCTTACAATTAGAACATTCAATACATTTGTATTTATGGTATTCAAAATGAGTTTCCGCATATTCATTATGTACTAGAATCCTCAAATTATTTAATTTGAGCAGCGTTTTCAATTCAGAATTGTATTACGCAGTTTGGATATGAATAAACGTGTCCTTTCTTAATTACTGATTTATTGAATTTTATTTCACATATGAGGTCTTGCAAAACCACGGGAGCTAACGCCATTTTTTTGGATGGGGGAAATAAATAACTACTGTATGAATACTAATTTTGGCATCTAACCAGAGCCATCGCCAGGTAGTCGTTACAACTACTTGGAAGGTGTTTAGAATATCGTTCTTTTAAATGCGTATTGGTACCGATTTATATAATATTTAGATATGTTGGTACATATCTTCTTTGGCTTTGCAATGCCTCATAATTTATTATTAAAACTATCAGAAATCATATTATTTCTTTTAACAGCTCATTTGTTAAAATTGGTTCGAATTCGCAAAGGAACCTACATTACAAATATTAAAATATATTAAATGATGAAGATTGCCTCAGATATCAAAAAAATTACTTCACTGTGTATTGTTTCTCCGTATTTCATCACATTTACGTACTTGTCGGATTTTTCGTTATTGCTAAAACGCTTGATACCCTTTATAAAATTCCCCAGTACACAATTCAACAAAACATTTGACTTGCGAGCCAACAAAATATATACATTAGTATTCTACTTTATATTGTGTAAAGTCTCCGGCACACATTTACATGAGCAAATTTTTCAAATGGAATGCAAAGTACGGCAGGAGTTTGGCACGCACACGTGTCGTAAATTCTGAAGATAGAATTACTGTTTGCCCCAAGTGCGAATTGGAGCTTTCAAGACGACTCGCACTTGGAAAATGTCAAAACACAACTTTGTTGTCTTGATACTCTTTTTCAACTCTTTTTCTTACCAATTTCACTGTTTTCACTGTGATCTCTGGCCAAATCAGTAGTAAAATATTAAAAACAATAACTACTCGATAATTTCATATAATACCTACCGACAGAAATTCTCATTTATACAATTGCTACATTCGAAATTATCAGTCACAAACTGTTTGTCAAGGAAACGATAAAGTCCGTACATCGAGACATGACGTTATTTGTCATCTACGAAAGCAACTTGGAAGTGTTTATTTATTAACTCTACGAGTATGCATGGTTATTTTACGGTTGTGCTATATTGAATTTAAACAAATGTACACATTATAAAAGAATATTCCTGAATACTGAATCTCAAAAGACAGTAGTCAAAAGTAAGTCAATTCTCACGTGCATTAAAGTTCTCGTATAATAAAATGTACGTTTTAAATGAAACGAAATTTGAAATTATAAACGACAGGTGTAAAAATTGAATTATTTAACATTCAATACTGTTCGTAACGATTTCTGTATACAACAAACGTAACGATTATTCATTAAACATTCTACGAAAGAAATGTCATATGACTGTATGAATGGTTATATCTTATTTGTAATGACAAAATTATATTTGATTTCAGAGTCATATGAAAAATGAAAGCACACATTTGTTGGTACATGGGCCACCAAATTAATTAAAATAGGCGCTTCGCTTCGAACATCTCAATTTTGCTGATCTCTGAAGGCATTTTAGAAGAAAAAATAATACATTCCGAACTTCCCGACTCGGAGAATCTTGCTCAAAAAACCGTGCGAATTCCTTCCCAATTGACCAAATACTTATTTTTGTACAAAGCTCTTTGATATCGAGATTCAACGGCTCCAGAAAATCACTAATAGCTTGCACCGCCTCCTGAGCGGCCGCGACGAAAGAGATTTGTCAGATTTCATGAGATCCAATTCTTTTCCACATCAGACGCAACGAGCTCGCATTGTTTGAAATTCAGAGGAGCCGCGGACATTTTTCTAGCAATCGTGTTGAGGAGCTAAGCAATACGCATATGAGGCGCATTGAAAGGTTGTGGTACGTTAGGAGCAAGCAATTATCGTGTAGTTTCCTTGAATCAGCGCTCTGAAACGCGGAGCGAAAAAGCAGAAAGCATGAATGACGTGAAATTCGTAAGTTGAACGTTTATTTTCGTTTAGACAGTGGTAACCAAGACAATCTCTTCAATACTCATTGATTCTTTCGGCAAAGTAATAACCTCTGTCAATATGTGTTGCTTTTTTCAGAACTGTTTTAACTGATGAGAACACAGAAGGAGATGCATAAAACTTCTCGTTGCAGTTTCAATGCTCTTCCAATTCATCTACGCAATAATTCGCAGCGTCAACACATGTTATTAGAATTCCAATAATGTAATTACCACATGTTTGTACAAAAACAAAAAAATAAATTCTAATTAAGTATTAGGGTGGGTTTTATTTTGACCAAGAGAAATTGTTTTTTTCTATTATGTGAGCTGCGGGGTAAAACTCTAATTTTAGTGTTAGGATGTGTTTTTAAATTCCTTGTATCACTTTAGAGTGGTGTATTTCGCAGATATTTTACTGTTAAACGTTTTAATTGTGATGTGATAGTTCATAGTAAAAATACATTTTAGAGTTATGCAATCCCCGAGCTTGTTCACCTTAAATAAAATAA
The DNA here is from genome assembly GCA_017312745.1 of Gryllus bimaculatus. Lineage (NCBI taxonomy): Eukaryota > Metazoa > Arthropoda > Insecta > Orthoptera > Gryllidae > Gryllus > Gryllus bimaculatus. The sequence goes on from BOPP01000025.1 coordinate 8,807,299, forward strand.
ATGTTTGGTAACAGGATGAAAAAGGACCTACATAAATATTTTTTCTGTTTCATTTCAAAACGATTCAATTATCATGACTGGTGAATCAAGTTGTGACAATTCATGTTACGCCGGAAAGGTAGTACATTAATTCGCCGGGTTTCAGTGTTGTAGATGCCTTCAAAAGTCCAGTGAGAGCTTGTATCTAAAATTTTGGCAGAATATTCTCGCTTCAATAGATAAGATTAATATCTATCGATACATCTTTTCAAAGGAATTGGTTGAGCTACTCATTACATATGTATATGTTTCACGTATTTAAAATCTCTTAAAAAATATTTGGTTTTGAATCATTTTTGGAATTAGCTTGCCCCAAAAGATGATCCTGGATGTTCTTGTAATATGCATACCACAAACCCATTTAAAATGATTGTTTCTATTAAGAATAACTCACAAGGTACCTACGTACTCTAAAATAAAATAAATGTTTCGTAACATGTGTTGTTATTTATTGTTCAATTAAATAAAGTAGACCCTCCCTTTTTGGCATTTGAAATATGGTATCCAGCCAATTCCGCCGGTCACCCTAGGCAGCTGAGTGCTCCCTAAAAGTAAAGGCAGGCTGTGGCGGGATGGCGGGCGCGTGTAGTGGGCGAGGGTGCTTGAGCCGGGCGGGGGGCGGGGCGGGGCCGGCCGCGAGGGGAAGTGACAGCAACAGGCGCATTGCATCGGACGTGACCAGACTCCTCCGGACCCCTCCGCGGAGGGCGCTCGGCCCCTCCCCCCTCCCAGAAGCCCTCGCACCCCGACGCTCCGCAACGCGTCCAAGTGGCCCGTGACCCTTCGACCTGGGTGGGACCCCTCTCTCCACTGGATTCCCCTCTTGACGGAAGCGGCTGTTTTATTCCTTTCACGCTCATCAATCAACAAGAAACACTACCTTGTTGCTTTAATTTTTTTGTAATCATGAAATTTATGTATTTGGCATTTTGGTTTGTTGATTAGTGATACCGGGCACTTCAACTGCTAAGGTCATCAGTCCCGTAAGTGTAGTGTATGTTTATGGCGGGAGGTGACGATTATCATTCTCCAGGAATGGGCAGATTTGGTGTTGATCTGCCGTTGGCTACGAGTTTTTCCTAACCAGGTATCTCCCACCAGCGACATGTATGGTAGGGTAGTGCATGTAAGTGACTGTGTAAGTAAATAAGGGTAGAACAGGGCAAAGTATGGGAAGGAAAGACCGCGCGCGGTCCGTGGCCCGTTTGTAAGGTCACTTCTCCGACATTCGCCTCGTATTGACAGGAGAAACCACAGAAAATTAACGATTTGAGCAGCCGGCAGCTAGAATTCTCTTCCAGTCAGCGACTGAATTCGACTTAACTGTCTAGCTGGAAAATTCTGCCACCGTCGGAACTCGAACCTACGAGCTCCCGGTCCGAGGTTCTCCAGTGACATCAGTTGATTACCAGAGCCACCTCTCGCGGTTTCGGCATTTTGGGTCGATTGCCCGATTTTGTCGGCTAGCTACCGGTGTCCCCCTTGCGTGGGCCTACTTTAATTCCACGCCTGGGGGTAAGACACGTGTGGCTAACATGGTCTGCCTTCACTATAATAGCGAACTCCACCTGCCTGAGCTTGTCTTCCCCACACAGCTGTAGAAACTGAAACTTTTTTTTTCACGGAAAGCTACAACTTTATTTTTGCCCTGTTCGGGAATCGAACTCGGGATCTCACCACGGTATGCTGCCAAAGAGAAACGGTATGCAGCCAAAGAGGTCATGAAATGAACTCTTCAAATTGAAAATCCTTGTAATTTAAATAATATTAAATAGGTTGAAGCTGAATCTTATTAGGAAAATGGATGTGGAAAACATGAAATGAAAACTTCGTAAAATAGTTAAGATGTTTAGGGAACCTCCCGCCAGCCAGGTTGGCTACATTTTTAACGTCCACACTTCACTCTCTAAGTCTCCGTTTTCCTATAGTAGCAAATATTACAAAGTGATATCAGTTCTATACAGATAACAACAGTGAGTCTTCATGGCCTTATCGCACAACCAGTTTTCTGAATTCAATTCGCCCCTCGCACAGTGCCTAAATAATGATTTTCAAACTACCAAACAATGCGTCGGAAACAAAAAGACATGCTTATGACTCCATGAACTGTCATTAACGTTTCTAGGAAAAGCGTTAACAGTCAAGAAGTATTACTTTTGTTTCGTATTCCCACTTCCGCTGTTATGATGTTGTTCAATCGTACTCTTAGATAACTGTCCATCGTCAATTAAATTTTACTCAAGGTCGACTAAGCCCTTTGGATGGATTACCCGATATCATAAATCTATGTTGCTAATATCCAATGCTCGCAGAAATTGAAAAAAAAGGTATGAAGCTTCCGTTCATGCGACAGGAATCTGTGGCTTCATGATACATAGAAACACGAAAAAAATTTAAAAAAAAATCAATTAAACAAGTAAAAAGAAATATTTTGAGTGAAAAATGTAAATATTTAATTGCGCTACTTCTTGGAAACCAATTTTATGTGGTTTCATTTAGACGCTTTTTCGATGACACAACCTTCTAATTTATATAACAAACATGTATTACATAAGAGAGAACGTGTACTACATACCACTTTCTGAAAGTCAGATGAAACAAAACGGAAAATTTACGTCATGTTCTGTAAACCACTAATTAAAATCACTACTGTAGAAAATATGTATTGCCAAATAGTTGGCACCCACAGACATAACATGTCAAAAGCAATGAGAGTGGGGTTTGCTCATTCTGACGAAAGGGAGCTGTTTTTTTATTTCGGAATTTCTGAATGAGGACTCACCACAAAAGGGGGTGGATTGTGCAGACTGAAAGGGTATGTTAGCACTAGTATTCAGAAATGATGTAACCAAATACACAATATACAATCATTCACGCAATACGAACCATGCATGATACAGGAGGAGAGAGAAACATAAACATGTGGTTTGAATATTAAGCCTTCAGCATTCATATGGAATAATCATCCTATATTTTCAGACTTTTCGTCAAATTAAATGTGCGTCCTTCAGATAAAACTTACGTGATAAATTTAGCATAGTTATTGGTTTTGGACAATAAATTAGAGTAAATTTACATATATAAGGTAGTACTTGATATTAAAGATAAATACAGTAAATTTGCAACAATGCACTTCGAACATTCGATAGAAGGCAAGGGTCCCCGACATATGTGGTAGTATAGTGATATGTGTTTGTAACCAAGGGGGTGAGAATAAGACAAGGAAGAAGAAAAACATAGATCTCATCCTTGCTGTGGTGGTGCTTCGCTGGTGGAGATACCTGCAGAGGGTAAACCCCGCAAGCCGACGTGCATGTCGACGCTGGATCGCATATTATATCCTGCTACATCCCGAGATATCACGTGTGGGACACATAAGGGATCAATGGCATTACTATTTGTGCAACCCTCGAACACATTCTAATACGTCGTAACGCTTTATAACTGAGAAGAGTCGTGTGTGTCGAATTGCGCCAGTATTGCAGCTGCTAGTCGCAACGAGCAGTCGGGTGAGCGCAGAGGGGCAGCGCTGGGCCGGAGACGAACGCGGGAAGATCCCGCCGACTCCCACAAATCCAACTGAGGGACTAAATTTAACTGAAAAGAATCGCCGCGGGGCAGAGGTGGCCGGCGAGGGCGTCGCGGCGCCGCCGTATTTCACCGGGCGCGTCGGGGGCGGGGCGAGGGGGGGGGGACAGTGGCGCGTCGATGCGCGGTCACGTGGTCGTCCGCTCCCAGAGAGATCGGAACAAGACACCGACTTTCAACACTCAACTATGATAATACCATAAATTGATTAATACGTGATTCCAGGCGCGTCAACAGCTAAGGTCTTAAGTCCTTAAGTATAGTGCAAGTGTTTTCCTCGTGAGGTGGCGGTGACCCTCCCCCTGCTAGATTGTGAGATCCGGCGCCGACATACCGTCGGCTGCCGGTATTTCCAGCAACCAGGTATCTCCCACTAGCGGGGCATCTCCTAAGCCGTGTCAAGCTCGAAGCTCCCAAGTGATCTCCCGGCATGTGGACTGGATGTAGTGCATTCTGGTGGAGATTATGTGGAAAAATAGTGTAACATGTGCTGTATATGTTGAAATAACGTTTTCCATGAAATTGTTTTGACGACCTGGGGAAAAGTATTCTCTTGATGCCACTCGTCTGAGTTCCATATGGTTTTCTCAATTTTCCTGATCCATTATTTTAAATTGTAACGAATTGGTAGTATGTGAAACTCACGGCTCAGGTACTGTTACTAGCAAAGGCAAAGAACTTTTGTTTAAGCTAAACAAATGTACACACATTTTACATTCAACATTGTCAATACAGAAAACAAAATATTGTAATTATGTGGTATGTAGTAATCGTCCCAAACTCATTTATAATATTCGATTAGTTCTAAAACTGCAGCAGAAATTGATGCTGTTCTTATGACAAAATTAGTGCTCCGAGTTCAGTACCAGCCGATTTTAAGGAGGAGTTGCCATAAGCGCTGGTCTTTCCTAAACAATCTTGCTACAGTTCGATTTTTACTACTTTGAGATAAAAACATGCAAAATTTACTAATATCATTGAATTTACTGCTATTGTAACCGTTACTGTTATCGTAAGGGCAAGTACATACGTAAAACTGAAGTTTGTATGGGTTCTTTCTCACCATGGATTATTTCCGTAATAATGATGATGATAATAATAATAATAATAATAATAATAATAATAATAATAAACAACCTTACTTGGGAAGTACACAACCTCGTAGTTGATGGTACAGTTTGAGAGATACGTAGGTGGTAGCTACTAATAGGGCCTCCCTTCCCAAATACGTCGAGTGACAGGTCAGATAAAGGAGTACTGCAGAAGAAAGCTTCAGAGACATATTCCAAGAAAACGAGGATGTATGATAAAATTGGCGGAAGCGGCAGAGTTGGGCCTAAGCAAACATAAGAAATAGCCCGCAGCGTTTGACATGCTGGGGGCGTTTGACATGCTGACATGTTTGACATGCCTGATACGTGGGATTAGAATATTAGAAGGCTGTAATTTTCATCCTGCAATACCTTTTTGCCTAAAAATTCAAAGACCAACTTGTAAAAGAAATGTTTTGTTTATGATTAAGTATAAGGAGTAATATGGTTGTCGAGTCAGCGCAGTGCAACAGCCAATTCATAGATTGTTTTATTTAAGCAAAGACGGTGGATATTAGAAATTATGAAACATTTACACGTTTTGATACGTCATATATGATTAATCAAGAGAAAAATGTCATTAACTTCAGTTAGATTAATAAGTTTACGTAAGAACGAGGTCTGGTCAAACTCATTCAGCCATGAGGGGAAAATGTGTTGCAAATGAACGAAATACAATCAGATCAAAGAAGAACACATGCAACACAAAGAGATGGAAAAATTCATAGAGAAAATGAAAGAGAAAACACAAACCAAAGAATAATCATCAGCACCAAACTTTGTATGCTGCGTCAACTCGGTCACAAAAGCGAATTCGAGGAAACCCTCCGAATCCATCACACAATGTCTGTTGACTCTACTCTCGCGTGTTTTTATCCTAGCACAATGCGATCGAGAGGCAGGGTCAGTAAATTGTCGGGCACGCGCTAACCCAACCGATGCGAGCGTTCCATTCATAATAGTCCTGAATGATTTAGATGTAGCTGAAGGGAAACGTAATCACAAGAGCCAACAGAGTTTCGGAGAGGTGCCTCTGACAGAGAGCGCTGCAACGCGGTCACAAAAAACATTGCACGGCCTGCCCACACTCGCAGACCCCCCCCCCCCCTTCTGTGACACCGGATGCGTGGCACCCGCCAAGCCTTGCGCACGCCGAAAACAAACACGGGCGCCCGTTTTCATCATACCCGGAATTGAATTTTCAAACAAGCGATAAATTAAACAGGATGTTTTAATACAGCGCCGTTACATGCGGCGTTTGTGCATTTGCGAACGCACAAAGGAGCGGCGTCGCGCGACTCACGCGGTGATGGGACCTCGTAGTTGAGCCCCGAGGTGAGCCCTTCGGCGTTCGTTGCAGATAGCGCCACAATTTTCAGTGCACGACGTGGTCTGGTTCTCAGGAGAAGGGTTCACAAAGTAGTTAAAAGGACTTAATAAGAAAATAAAATTATATCTAAATGAATAATAGTCATATTAATTTAACAACGAATGAATGAATAAATCAATCAATCAATCAATCAATCATTATTATTATTATTATTATTATTATTATTATTATTATTGTTGTTGTTGTTGTTGCTCATAACGTATCAGATTTTAACAAAACTCAGACCATCGCTATCCGGGGAAAAAGTTTAATTAAAAAAAATTGATGCAATTTTTGAGAAAAAAATATTGTCGCTTCATGTAAAGTATCCCCAAAAATTAAAATACCGGGTTCAGATTCAAGGGTCCGCGATATAAGCTCGATCATTTTGGGAAAATCATTTTTGTTATAGGTTCTACTTCCGGTTTAGCCGCTGATTTTCAAAAACAGACAGGACGGACGGACGGTTGGATAGACACGTTTTACAACCAATTTTTCGGTTTAAAGGTATAAAAGGTTAATTCTGAAAAGAACGTGTTAGAAGAATAAATAGGAATAGGAATTGAAATTATCCACTTTTTCGATATCAGGGATTTAGAATGCTCATTTAACTTCCGAAAAATTACCGTTCTACTGCCGCATAACTTTCCCTATACTACGTATGTAGTATCCAAGAAAGTAAAAAAAAAATATGTATTTTGTAAGTTTTTTTTCCTTTTTGGACATAATGAATTAAACTCAGTCGGTTTACTGTTATCCAATGAAATAATACAGAATTAATTTTGGGAGATTATTGATTCTCTTACAATTCTTATAAAAAATATTAAAAGATATTACTATACAAAAGAAAAATAAAAGAATTAAAGAACATAAATTTATGATTAAAATCGAAAATCTTGTTTGTTAATAAAAATTGATTTCGATAAACATTTATTCCGGTGAAACATTATTTTCTACCAGAGAACAGAAAAATTCAAACAGTTCAAATTGCATGCATTTTTTCAGTTTTTCATCTGTTAAATTCTTATTTAAAATTCAATCTGTAACTTAGAACTTTCCGTTATGTTATGTACATCAAGTCAATTAAATTAATCTACAATAACAATTTATCATGTACAAACGTTTCAGAAAACACTGTTATCAAAACTTTGAAATTTCAATTTTCTCTTGCAACCTCAATTAACCGTATCCGCAACCAATTTGTTTATTAGGTTTTTTTACACATGTGTGTTTTGGAAGAACTTTGAAGCCAGATTCAACATTTTTGACCTGACAAACCTGACAATCTCCCTGTCTTGTAACTGAATCAATTTCAGAGCAATTGAAGTTCTTGTGAGTTTAAGTATGCCATAAGTGGCGGGCACAAACGTGGAATTAGGAAGCTGAGAGCAAAGATAAATAATAATAATATTGAAGCTATTATTGGGTGCAAAGCTCAGGTGAAAGGGCTTGCTCTTTCGCCTGAAAACGTTAACATTAAGCCACGCTAATATCTTTGAGTGCAGAGAATAAGAAATTTAACATAAGCGGTTTAAAACGTAGTCAATTCAGGAAAATTCCATTTTATTCCAAATAATCCTCGTCTTACCTTTTGAAATTTTAGATATTCAGGAAAGGCTTTGAATTTGCTCAGAAACTATGAATATACCTGTGGTGTTGCGCCAGTTTGTCTCAGCTTGTGAGCGAGCTCAAAACGGATAATTTTGTTACAGATATACCTCCTTAAATGAACTGTTGGACAGTAAAGTGACAAGTTGGTCGGAAAAGAGGTTTAACATTTTGTACGCAGGAACAAGCTGATATGTCTGCAAGAATAATTTGATATATAATTTTAAAATCTTGTGCTAAAGCAACCTTAAAGGGTTAAGATGGCCTCAAAACAAGAAAGGTTTTGGTGGGTAAAAGAAATGAATGCTTTAAGCAAATTTACTTGAATTGAACAGAAATTTTAAGGAGTAACACATTCTTCAAACAAAACGTAATCCCGAATAGACGAAGGCAAACACCAGGAGGGCATGCACTGATGTCACTGCATCGCCACTAACCGAAAGGACGCAGGTTCGAGTTCCGACGGTGGCAGAATTTTCGACACGAGCTTGTCATCTAGTGTTCTGTCGCTGTCAGGAGGAAAATTCTAGAGGCCGACTGCTCTGATCAGTAATTTTCCGTGGTTTCTCCAATCAACACTAGGCGATTGCGAGAACAGTACCTTGACTAACGGGCCACGAACAGCGCGCGATTTTTCCTCATCTTCCTTGTCCTAACCTCACCCCTTACTCACTCTTACGAACATTACGCTAAGCCCAAACATGTCGGGAGATTAGAGCTTCTCTCGGCTGGGGCGGTGCCCCGCTGGTGGTAGATACCCGGTTGGGAGTAAAGTCCGCTAGTCGGCGCTGGATCTCTCCATCCAGCGGGAGAGATAACCACTACCTCCCGAGGGAACACATGAAATACACTTACGGGACAAATGATCTAGGCAGTTGTCGCGCCCGGAATCACCAAGAATTACACAATGAATCAATGAAGGCAAACGGATTTTCCGTCGAAAATCCCGTTGGGAGACGCTTTCTCCGATGAACATCGTTAAAATTATTTCTCTGCCTGCCGTATTGGCGCGGTGTCCCGGTGGGGAGCACTCGCTTTCACGCAGCCTTCGCAGAGTGAGCGGCGCGGGACCACCCCACGGCAGCCGCCTCCGCCGGGGCTGGCGACCGTTATAAATCTCACGCGCGCGAGTAAAAAGATAAGGAAAGGGATTTTGAGGTTAAAAATAACACAAAAGGCGGCGCCGAGTGTTTTCTCGGAGCTCGTCCGGAGAGCGGGGCAGCGCGGCCACGCCCTCAGTCCTCCGCCCTCCGCCCACACGGCCTCCGCGCAGGTCCACCGGGAGAGGTGGCTCAGGGCATCAATTGATGTCACTGCAGTCTCTCCGACCGGGAGGCCCTAGGTTTCAGTACTGACGGTGGCAGGATTTTAGTCACTATCTATGTAGCTAGTGTGGCGTCTTTGCCGGGGCAATAATTCACAGACGTGAACGGTTTATAATTTATTGAGCATTTATTTGAAAACTAGAAGGTATTGTTGTGTATTGAGTTTATTGGTTTATTGAGTATTTACTGGAAGGAATGTTCCTGGTCACCACAACCGCTGGCCTGATAATTTGATATCTTGTTCGGTTCTGTCGCTGTCTGGAGGAGAATTTTAGCATCCGGCTGCTCTAATCCATACAATTCTGTGGTTTCTCCGATCAACACCAGGCGAATGCCGAAGTAGTACTTGCGCGCGAATTTTCCTTCCCATTTCTTGTCCTATCTTCACCCCTTGCACCCACTTATACTTAAATGTGCTTCACATGCCGGGGGACCGTTCGGGAGATTACAGCTTGTCACGACCGGGGTGGTGCTCCGCTGGTGGCAGATACCTGGCTGATGATTGATATTAATAAAACATCGGCGCAAAGTCTTCGACGTATTAACATCGATATTTTTCAAAGTGTATTAAGTAATTTTGGAAGTCCTCGCGGCGGGGGACGGGGATAATTACAAAGTAGTATTGTTTATTAATTTTTAATTGCGGTTTAACTCGCAAAACAAAGTCGAAAATCATGACAACTAACAAAACTTTGCTTATCCGATGAGAAAATTCAAAAATCGTAGAGGCTTCTTTATTGAAGAAACACGGTTTTAATTATTTTTCAATCTTGGTCACTAGGGCCTGAAGACTTTAAATTTAAGAATATCTGAAAATTGTTATACAATTTGTATGACAGCCTTTTTTCATTCAAAAATATCCACCACGTATAAACTTCGATCACACAACCTCGATCTTAAAAAGCTTTATTAAAAACGGCTTTAAAAACAATATTATTCTCCGATTGAATCACAGTGGCACTTCAAAGTCGCGAGCTAGACGGAGAGCGGGGACACTAATATAATCGAGAGCTCCGTCACGACTAAAATTTCTGGAATTGAAACTCCGGATTGGATGACAATATCCCCCTCTCCTCCCCGGTCGGGCCTTGAAGTGCCACTGTGATTAAATGGGACTGTAAATACTTGGATGTTTTGAAAACGTCGTCATCGAAGTCCCATCCCTAGAGGGGGACGGTCGGGCGGCGCAGCAGGAGCGCGGTGGACGGTCGCGGGGTCGGTCGCGAGGTCAGTCGCGTGGATGGTCCTGGGGTGGGGTCGGAGGATCCCGGGATCGCGGCGCGGCTGGAGCGCGGTGCGGAGCGTTGGGCGGTCACGTGGGCGTACGCGGGGACGGTCGTGGGGATGGTCGCGGTGTCAGTCAAGGGGACTGTTGCGTGGATGATCGCGGGTTCGGTCGTG
>BOPP01000025.1:8817744-8833513 GCA_017312745.1 Gryllus bimaculatus
CGCTAACCTTTCAACTATGCTGAAGGTATCAAACCAGTTTCCCGTTTAACGTTTTTTGAATTTGTATACTTTATTGTTTTATGCGGCTTTCCAAAACCGTTATTCTCATACCCACCACACATGTACTGGGTGTGATGTATCGGTGTGGTTATAGAAAATAGGACAAGCAATGGGATAGGGGGAAAGACTGCCGGCCAGTCTTTATGCCGTTATGTTTAGGTCACTCTTTCGGTCTTTTCCGACGATTCTCTCTCATAATTTCGCTTCGCCTCTCTCACCACTCCGTATTTTATAGGAGAAACCACAAAAACTAACGAATTTAGAGCAAGCGGCCGCTAGGAATTCTACTTCCAAAACAGCGACTAAATTCGACTTACCTATCTAGCTGGAAAAAATTCTCACCGGTCGGAACTCAACCTACCAGCTCCCGTCCGAGGTTACTCAGTGACATCAGTTTGTTACAGAGCCACACCTCTCGCGGTTTCCGCATTTTCTGGGTCCTGATTGTTCCGATTTTGTCGGCTAGCTACCCGTTTCCCCACTTGTAATTTCCACCGCTCGTGGGTAAGACACATGTGGCTAAATGGTCTGCCTCCACTTGAATAGCAACTCCATCTGCCTGAGTTGTCTTCCCCACACCAGCTACTAGAAACTGAAACGATTTTTTTTTCTTCACGGAAAGCTAGCTACAACTTTATTTTTATGCCCCGTCGGTCCGAAATCGAACCCGGGATCTCACCACGGTATGCAGCCAAAGAAGTCATGAAATGAACTCTTCCGAATTGCAATCCATTATTTAAATAATATTAAAGAAGCTGAAGCTGAATCTTATTAGAAAAAGGTGATGTGGAAAACATGGAAATGAAAATTTCGTTAAAATATTTCAGAGTTTAGGCCACCTCCCACCAGCCAGTAGGCTACATTTTAACTCCACCACTTTACTCTCTAAGTCTCACGTTTCCTATAGTAAGCAATATTACAAAGTGATATCATTTTATAACAGATAACAACAGTCAAATATTCATATCCCTATATCGCACAACCAAGTTTTCTGATTCAATTCGCCCCTCGCACAGATGCCTAAATAATGAACTTTTCAAACTACAACAATGCGTCGGAAACTAAAAAAACATTCTATATGACTCCATGAACTGTCATTAAACGTTCTAGGTAAAGGCCTGTACAGTCAAGAAGTTTATTACTTTGTTCGTAATTCCCACTCTCCTGTTATGATCGTTGTCAATCGTACTCTATTATACATGTGCATACGTCAATTAAAATTTTACTTCAAGGTCGACTAAGCTTTTTGGATGGATTACCACGCATATCATAATCTATGTTACGTTAATATCCAATGCTCGCAAAATTGAAAAAAAAAGGTATGAAGCTTCCGTTCATGCGACAGGATTCTGTGTCTTCATATGATTAACAAAACACGAAAAAATTAAAAAAATCAATGAAACAATAAAAATTATTGAATATGGAAAGTTAAATATTTAATTGCGCTACTTCTTGAAACCAATTTATTGGTTTCATTAGAAGCCTTTTTTCGATGACGCAACCTTCTAATTTATATTACAAACAATTACATAAGATAGAACTGTTACTACATACCACTTCTGAAAGTCAGATGAAAACAAACGGAAAATTTACGTCATGTTCTGTTAAAACACTAATAAAATCACTACTGTAGAAAAGATGTATTGCCAATAGTTGGGGTGAGAACCCACAGACATAACACGTCAAAAGCAAATGAGAGTAGGGTTTGCTCATCCTGACGAAGGAGCGTTTTTATATTCGGATTTCGAATGAGACTCACCCACAAAGGGGCTAAATTATGCAGATGCGAAAAGGTATGTTAGCAATATATCCCAAAATGATGTAATCAAATACACAATATACAATCATTTAACGCATACGAACCTTGTCCATATACAGAAGGAGAGAGAAACATACAAACATGTGTGTCTAATATAAGCCCTCAGCATTCAGATGGAAATAATAATCCTAAATTTGCTGACTTTCGTCAAATTAAATGTGCTTCCTCAGATGAAAACTAACGTGAAAATTTAGCATAGTTATTGGTTTTTGGACAAATAAAGTTAGAGTAAATGACATATATAGCGTAGTAACTTGATGTTAAAGATAGATACAGTAAATTTACAACAATTACACTGCCGCAACATCCATAGAAGCAAGAGTTCCCGACATGTGTGCGTAGCAAAAGCGAATATGTTTGCAAGAAAGGGGTGAGAATTAAAACAAAGAGAAGAAGAAACTTACATTCTGGTCCTTGCCTGTGGGTGGTGCTTCGCGGTGGAGAGATTAACCTGATAGGTAAAACCTCCGCAAGCCGACGTGTATGTCAACGCTGGATCTCGTATACAGCCATTATGACTTCCTGCATCCCGCGATATAACATAGTGAACACATAAGGGATCCAAATGGCAATTACTAATTGTGCAACCCTCAAACACACTTCTAATACGCGTAACGCCTTTATAACTGAAGAGTCGGGTGTGTTCGAATACGCCCAGATTGCAAGCTGCTGAGTCGCACACGAGCAGTCGAGTGAGCGCAGAGGGCAGCGCTGGCCGGAGACGAACGCGAGCAATCCCGCCGGACTCCCACAAATCTTAAGCTGCAGGGACTAAATTTAACTGAGAAGATCGCCGCGGGCAGAGGTGGCCGGCGAGGCGTCGCGCGCCGCCGATATTTCACGGGCGTCGGGCGGGGCGAGGGGGGACAGTGGCGCTCGATCGCCGGTTCACGTCGGATCGTCCGCTCCCAGCAGAATCGGAAAAAAGACACTGACTTCAACATTCAGCTACTGGATAATACCATCAATTGATTGATTACGTTAATTCCAGGCGCCATCAAAGCTAAGTCTTAAGTCCTTAAGTAATAATGCAAAGTTATTTTCCTCGTGAGGTGCGTTGACCCTCCCCCCTGCTAGATTGTGAGAATCGCGCCGATATACCGTCGGCTGCCCGTATTTTCCAGCAACCAGTATCTCCACTAGCGGGCCACTAGCCCGTGTCAAGCTCGAAGCTCCCAAGTGATCTCCCGGCAGTGTGTGGAAAAATAGTTGTAACATGTGCTGTATATGTTCAATAACGTTTTCCAATGAATTTTTTTGACGAACCTGGGGAAAAATATTCTCTGATGCCACTCTCCTGAGTCCATATGAGTTTTCCAATTTGTCCTGATCCCATTATTTAAATTGTAAACGAAATTGGTAGTATGTGAAACTCACGCCTCAGGTACGTTACTAGCAAAGCAAAAACTTTGTTTAAACCTAAAACAAATGTCAACACATTTACATTCAACATTTCAATACAGAAAAAAATAAAATAAAATATTGGTAATTATGTGGTATGTAGTAATCGTCCCAAACTCATTTATAATATTATAGATCTAAAACTGCCAGCAGAAATTGATTGCTGTTCTCTATGACAAAATTAGTGCTCCGAGTTCAGTACCAGCCGATTTTAAGGAGTAGGATTGCCATAAGCGCTTGTCTATTCCTAAACAATCTTGACTACAGTTCGATTTTTACACTTGAGATAAAAACATGCAAAATTACTAATACATTAATTTACTGCATATTGTAACGCACTCTTATCTAGGCAAGACATACGCTAAAACTGAAGTTTGTATGTTCTTTCTGACCATGGATTATTTCCGTAATAATGATAATAATATATGATAAATGATAATAAAATAAAACAACAACCTTACTTGGGAGTAACACAATCTCATAGTTCATGGTACAGTTTGAGAGATACGTAGGTGGAGCTACTAATAGGGCCTCCCTTCCCAAAACGTCGAATGACATGTCACATAAAGCAGTAGTGCAGAAGGAAAGCTTCAGCAGCATATTCCAAGAAAACGAGGATGTGTGAATCAATTGCGAAGCGGCAGATCTGTGCCTAGCAACATAAGAACTAGCCCGCAGCGTTTGACAGGCTGTGGTATTCCCTTGATACGTGGGATTAGAATATTAGAAGGTTGTACATTTTCATCCTGCCAATACCTTTTGCCTAAAATTAAAAGACCAACTTGTAAAAGAAATGTTCTTGTTATAATTAAGTATAAGGATAATATGTGTCGAGTCAGCGCAGTTGCAACAAGGCCAAACTCATAATTGTTTATTAAGCAAACGGTGGTATTAGAAATTATGAAACCATTTACACTTTTGTACGTCATATATGATTACATCAAGAGAAAATGTCATTACTTCAGTTGAATTAATACAGTTTACTGTCAAAGAACGAGATCTGGTCAAACTCATTCAGCCGCATGAGGGGAAAATGGTTGCAAATGAACGCAATTACAATCAAGACTCAAGAAAGAACACATGCAACACAAAAGATGGAATACAATTCATAGAGAAAAATGAAAAGAAAAACACAAACCAAAGAATAATCATCAGCACCAAAACTTCTGTATGCTGTGCCGTCAACTCGGTCACAAAAAGCGAATTCGAAAGGGAAACCTCCGAATCATCACCACAATTGTCTGTTGACCTCTACTCTCGCGTGTTTATCCTAGCGCACCAATGCGATCGAAGGGCAGGTCAAGGTAAATTGGTCGGCAGCGCTTAACCAGAAACCAGATGCGAGCCGTTCCATCATAATAAGTCCTGAATGATTAGATTGTATAGCTGAACTGAAACGTAAATCACAAGAAGACAACAAGATCGTTCTCGGAGAGGTGCCTCTGACCAGCAAGCACCCGCTGCACGCCGGTCACAAAAAAACATTGCAACGCCTGCCCACACTCGCAGACCCCCCCCTCCTTGTAGAAAACACGCATGCAATGCGTCGGCCCTCGACAAAGCCTGTCAGGGCCTCGCACCGAACACCAAACACGGCGCCTCTTGTCATCGGATACCCGAATTAATTTTCAAACAAGCCGATAAAAAACGATGTTACACTAGAGCCGACTTACATGCGGCTTTTGACAGTTAGCGAAGCACAATGCGAGCAGACACGATATATCGAACGCACACTCATCCGGCGCCCGAATCTGATCCGACGTGCCTCCTCAAACAGCTGGAAAAACACTGTTATCCCCGAAGGAAGAGCCCTTGGGGTCTCGTTGCAGCAGTCAGCGCAGCACCAATTTCACGTCAACGACGTGCTCTGAGTTCTTTTAAGAGAAGGGTTCACAAAGTAGTTAAAGGATTTCAACTATATAAAGACGTTAAACATTACATTAATAGATATATATTAAAATAACATACGGCCTAATGAATATAGTCTTTTAACACCAATGAATAAATCAATCCAATTAATAAGTTAATAATAAATAATAAATAATAATAATCAAATACTAACTCTATTATTTTTATTATATTATTTATTCGTTGCTCAATAACGTAATCAAATTACCACAAACTCAGAACCATCGCTATATTTTATTGACTGTCATTAATACGCTACTGAGAGGGAAAAAGTTAATTAAAAAGAAAAACTCTTAATTTCAATTATTTGAAGAAAAATATATATAGTCGCTATCATATAAAGTATCCCAAAAATTAAAATACAGGATTCAAAGATTCAAGGCGTCCGCGATATAAGCTCGATCATTTTGGGAAAATCATTATTTGTATATAGGTTCTACTTCCCGGAATTTAGCGCTTGAATGTTCAAAAACAAGACAAGACGGACGACGAGTTGATAGACACGTCTTTGCAACCAAGTTTTCGGTTAAGGTTAATTCTGGAAAAGACCGTGTGTAGAAGACATAAATAGACAATAGAATTGAAATTATCCACTTTTTCGATATCACGGATTTAGAATGTCATGTAACTTCACGAAAATCACCTTCTACTGCGACATCAAACTTCCTATACTACAGTAATAGTATCCAAGAAAGTAAAAATATTAATATGGTATTTTGGTAAAGTTTTTTTCCTTTTGGACATAATGATATGTAAACTCAGATCGTTTACTGTTAATCCGATAAATAATACAAAAAGAATTAATTTGGGAGAATTCATTGAACTTCTCTTACAATTGCCTATAAAAAATATTAAAAAGATATTACTATACAAAAGAAAAATAAAAGAATTAAAGAACATAAATTATGATTAAAATCGAAAATCTTATTTTGTATAATAAAAATTTATTTGAATAAACATGAATTCCGTGAAAACATTCATTTTCTATAGAGAACAGAAAAATTCCAAACAGTTCAAATTGCTAGCATTTTTTCAGTTTATTTCATCTGTTAAATTCTTATTTAAAATTCAATCTGTAGACTTAGAACTTTTCCGTTATTTTATCTGACATCAAGTCAATTAAATTAATCTACAAATAACAATTTATCAATGTACAAACGTTTGCAGAAACACTGTTATCAAAACTTTGAAATTTCAATTTTCTCTTGGCAACCTCAATTAACCACCGTATCCGCAACCAATTGTTTATTCATGTATTCCTTTTTTAACACAGGTCGTGGTTTTGAGAAGAACTTTGAAGCCAGATCAACATTTTTGACCTGACAAACCTGACAATCCCATGTCTTGCTACTGAAACAATTTCAGAGCAATTGAATCTGTGAGTTTAAGTATGCCATAAGTGGCGCGGCACAAACTCGAATTAGGAAAGCTGAGAGCAAAGATAAATAATAATAATAATAATAATGAATAATAAATAATAACTCAATAATAATACATAATAATAATAATAATAATAATAATAATAATAATTAATAATAAAATATAATTAATGAAGCTATATATTGGTGCAAAGCTCAGGTGAAAAGGGCTTGCTCTTTCGCCTTGAAAACGGTTAAACAGTTAACCACTCTAAATCTTGAGTGCAAGAATAAGAAATTTAACATAAGCGGTTTAAAACGTAGTCAATTCAGCGAAAATTCATTTTATTCCAAAAATCCTCGTCTTACCTTTTGACAATTTTAGATATTCAGAAAGGCTTTGAATTTGCTCAGAAAACTATGAATATACCTGTGTGTTGCGCCAGTTTGTCTCCAGCTTGTTGAGCAGCTCAAACAATTAATTTTGTTACAGATATACCTCCTCAAATGAACTGTTGGACGATAAGTGACAAGTGTGGGAAAGAGTTTTAACATTTTGTACGCAGGAACAAGCTATATGCGGCGAAAGAATAATTTATATACAGTTTAAATCCTTGTGGCTAAAGCAACCTTAAAGGGATTAAGATGCCTCAAAACAAGAAAAAGGTTTTGTGGGTTAAAAAATGAAGCCTTTAAGCAAAATTTACTTTGAATTGAACGGAAAGTCTTAAGCAGTAAACACATTCTTCAAACAAAACGTAATCCCGGACAGACGAAGGCAGAACACCGGAGGGCATGCACTATTCACTGCATCGCCACTCACCAAAGGAGCGGCAGGTTCAGTTCGCGACCGGTCGCAGAATTCTTCAACACTAGCTTTCATCTAGTGTTCTGTCGCTGTCAGGAAGGAAATCTAGAGGACGGCTGCTCTATCCAGTAATTTTCCTGTTTTCCAATCAACACTAGGTGATCGAGAACAGTTACCTTACTAATCGGCCACAACAGCGCGCGATTTTTCCTCCTCTTCCTTGTCCTAACCTCACCCCCTTTCACTCACTACTTTAAACATTACGCTAAAGACCCAAACTTGTCGGGAAATTAGAGCTTTTCTCGGCTGGGCGCGTCCCGCTGGTGTAGATACCCGGTGGAGTAAAGTTCCGCTATCGGCGCGATCTTCTCAGTCCAGCGGAGAAATACCACTGCCTCCCGAGGGAAAACATGAAATAACTTACGGACAAATATCTAGCCGTTGTTCGCGCCCGGAATCACCAAGAATTACTCAATGAATCAATGAAGCAAACGGATTTTTCGTCGAAAATCCCGTTGTGGAGACGCTTCTCCGATTTACATCGTATAAAAATATTTTTTGCCGCTGATTGGCCCGGTTTCCGCGTTGGAAAGCACTCGCTTTCACGGCCTTCGCAGAGTGAGCGGCGCGGGACCACCCACCGCACGCTCCGCCGGCGCAGGCGACCGTTATAAATCTCACGCGCCGCGAGTAGTAAAAAGATAAGAAAAGGATTTTGATGTTAAAAAATAACACAAAAGCGCGCCCGAGTGTTTTCTCGGAGCTCCGTCCGCGAGACGGTGCAGCGCGGCCCACGCCTCTCAGATCCTCCGTCCTCCGCCACACGGCCTCCGGCGCAGGTCGACCGGAGAGGCGCTCAGGGCATTCAATTGATGTCACTGCAGTTCTCTTCACCGGGGACCCTAGTTTCATACTGACGGTGGCAGGATTTTTAGACACTATCTACAGTAGCTAGTGTGGCGTCTTTGCGGGGCATAATTCACAACGTGAACTTTGTAATTTATTGAGTATTTATTTAAAACTAGAAGTTATTTGTTGTTTAATTGAGTTTATTTGTTATATTATACTTACAGAGGAAAGTTCCTGTCACCACAACGGCTGGACTGATTATAGTGATATGTTGGTTCGTTCTGTTCGCTGTCTGGAGAGAATTTTAGCATCCGGCTGCCTCTAATGCGTTCTATTCGTGTTTCTCTCGATCAACACCAGGCGGAATGCCAAGTAGTACTTTGCGCGCGAATTTTCCTTCCCATTTCTTGTCCTTCTTCATCCTTGCACCCACTTATATTTAAAGTGGCTTACCACATGCCGGGGGAACCTTCGGAGATTACAGCTTGGTCACGGCCGGGGTGTGCTCCGCTCGGTGCAAGATACCTGGCTGATAATTGATATAAATAAAAACATCGGCGCAAGTCTTTCACGTATTAATATCGATATTTTCAAAGTGTATTAAGTAATTTTGGAAGTCCTCGCGCCGAGGAGGGCAATTACAAAGTAGTATGTTTATTATTTTTAATTCGTTTAACTCGCAAAAACAAGTCCGAAAAATCATACAACTAACAAAACTTGCTTATCCATGAGAAAAATTCAAAAATCTAGACGCTTCTTTATTGAGAAAACACTGGTTTTAATTATTTTCAATCTTGGTCACTAGGGCCTGAAGACTTTTCAATTTCAAATATCTGAAAATTGTTATACAATTTTTATGACAGCCTTTTTCATTCAAAAATATCCACACGTATTAAACTCTCGATCACACAACCTCGCATCTTAAAAAACTTATTTACAAACGTCCTGAGGCATTCCGGTGTCTTTCGAGGGACTTTTGGCGTGAAATGGTCGCTGAAAGTCGCGGGTTTCGTCGCGACTCTGTCAGTGGGTAGTCGCGTCGTTCAGGGGACGATGCGTAGATGCGTCGATGGAAAGTGCGGGTTCGTCGTGGTGGTCGCCCGTAGTCGAGGACTTTGTTGGATGCTTCGGCTGGAAAGTCGCGGGTTCGGTCGTGGGGACCGGTCGTGGGATGTCCGGTGACGTCGACGACGTTGTCGCGTGATATCGTTGGGGAACGATGCAACGAAATGGTCCTGCGGACTTCCTTGGGCACGATCGCTGGGGAAGTCTCGGGACGTCGTAGTCGGATGTCACGTAGACAAGTCGTGTTGGGTGGCAGTGGGACGGTCGTGGGCGTTGCTCCGTGGATGGTCGTTGGACGTCGCGAGGTCATCGCCAGAAGGGCCGGCCGGGGCCGGCAGTGGAGGCCGTGCGTGGTCGTGCGGGTGGCGTGGGCGCCGCGGGCAAGCGGCTGACGGAAACGGGGCGTGGGACGGTCAGTGGCGTGGCGTGGAGCGGCGGGACGCGGGAGAAGGCCGCGCTCGCGCGGGCGCGTGCGGGAGAAAGCGCTGTTTCTGCCCTTTGCGCGCCGGCAGGTGCACGCTCTCCCTACGCCGCCGCCGCCGTAATATGTTTCGCCAACAATCGCGAGCCGTCGGCGCGCCCAGCGCCCGTCTCCGCCAACGGGGTCGCGCGGCGGGCGGTCGCTCGCCTGCGCGCGTCTGGGAAACGGAGGTTTCTCTCTCCCACAAGAACGCCGCCAACAAGCCTTTGTGGTAAAGGCCAGTTCTTGATAATTCGCACGCTGCTGGACCATTTCTCTTCGCATCTCACTACAGGAAGTCGGACTATCTGCAAATACCATCCACGGCTTCATTACAGGGTTGTATTTCATTTTCATGACTGGTTTTTGAATGAACGGAAGTAGAATTACTTCACAATAACCATACAACGGTCACGGATGTAGAATTATGCACATTTAATAACAATTCATAGGTCTCTGTTTAGAAGAACATACAGCGAGCTTTTGGTTACTAAGTTCATGGGAGGTTTTTTTGTTGCTGCCTGTAAGTGCTATCTCTCCGGGCTACAGATATCAACAAGGACGCTTATCATATACCAGGGAAGTCTGTACAATGCTGTGTATCTGTAAGTCTGTACGATGCAAATATAGCTCTTTACGCGGACGTCACCGCTATTTTCACTTCACATACAGATACAAACTTAGCCTACGATTACATACAATCCTACATTTACAGTTATATGAACTGGACCAAAAAATGGAAAATTAAAATTAACCCCTTAAACTCACAATCTAAAATATTCACTCTCAGACGTCCTCCCTTCCCTACACCCCTGCGAATAAATAACACCGATGTCCCCTGGCGTACTCATTCTTCGCCAGCCAAATACCTAGGTGTTCTACTGGACAAATGACTAACCTGTAAACCGCACATTCAATCAACAGCCCATACGACACATGCCGAAGTTCTAAAGCTATACCCGTTTATCAACAGAAATTCCATTCTCAGTATAGAAACTGGGCTGCTCATCTATAAAATGATAACAAGACCCACAATGACATACGCATGTCCAATATGGCGCAACATAGCACTAACCAATCTATCCGTTTTACAAACAATCCAAAATAAATATCTAAGACAAACCTTGAAAGCCCCCTGGTTCATTTCAAATTCACAAATCCAACGAGAGCTTCAAGTACCTCTCCTCCCAGAATTCATCTCACAAATCTCTGAAATATATTATTCTCTCCTCCCACCATGCCCCCACAATCCAATATTCAATCTCGGCAAAACGCACATTATCCATCACGTATTAGATCCAGATTCCCCAAAGATCTCTTTCGCCCATCCTAATTCATAAAATTATTTGCCCCCTTTTCCCACTAACACTCTCCTTCCTCCTCTAAACCACAATTGCAAACTCCTCTTAGTGAAGATATCAAAATATGAAATTTTAAAAATATAGTGAAGGGTTATTCCGAGATCCACATTTGCCGAGGATGACCAAGTAAAATCATTGTATGTAACACTGTACCCGTCAAAACACCCGAAAGACAAAAGTTTAACGGGAAGAAAATTAAAAAAAATCTGTATATCTGTGGCAACTGATAACTTTTCGAAATAAATATGTTGCTATCTTCAAGGTATTTTGATTAATGGACACAACTGAAAAAATCTTACATATTTTACGTTTAGTTTTGAATGTTAAACACTCGATTTTGTTTCATTACATCAATTAATATGAAAAGTCGTGAAAATGGATTACAAGTGTATTGGCAATTTACACAAGTCAAAGAGAGGCTTAGCAATGGCAATGTGTAAAAGGTTAGGGAGACCATAAAGGCCATCAATGAATTTATGACCCTAATATCTGACCTACAACTTCATGCTTCATAAAAATAATTTTAGAGCTTACAAACGTTCCTTTGGCGTAATTTACATTCAGAACACCCATTTACCCATCAAATAGGCAACTAGCATCACACTTTCAAATGCAAAAGGGAGCAGGACGACGTCGCCGCGGCCTCACAAGTAGCTCCAATAACGGCACAAACTTGAAGCTCATTTCCTAGTCGGTAGCAGTCGACCCAATGATTACGGTAGTGATTCCGGGCGCGTCAACTGCTAAGGTAATTAGACCCACAGGTTTAGTGCACGTTTGTATCCCGGAAGGTGGCAGTAATCTTTCACCGCTGGATGGCGATATCAGGCACCGGCGTACACGGGCACTTGCGATTTTTTCCTCAACCTGATATCTCCCACTACCGAGACCCCGCCGGGCCAAGCTCTAAGCTCCCGACTGGATTCCCGGCATGTGTGGTAGTGTAACTGTGAGTTAAGTGTTTAAGGGGTGAGGATAGAAAAAAAGAGGAAGGAAATATCGCACATTGTCCGTGACTCGTTTGTTAGGGTACTGCACCGGCAATTATATGGTGTTGATCAAAGAAATCACGAAAAATCCCGATCAGTGCAGCCAGCCGCAAAAATTCTCTTCCAGACAGCGGCTGAATTCGACATAGCTATCTACCTAGTGACGAAACTCCTACTGCCGTCAGGACTCAAACCCATAGACCTCTCGTTCAGAGGCAATGTAGTGACGTCAAGTGATTCCCTCAGCCACCTAAGTCTCGTCACCTGTCGAAACATCTCTTATGCAAGATGTTTCAACCCTCGCTCGAAGATACGACAAAGTGTAGGACAAACTTCAATTAGTTCATCAACAAATATGAGCGCTTAAAAACATGGAATATTAATCTTGGCTTACGTCGATTGGATTCTGTTTCATTTTAGTGACGTTAAATATCTGATGGCTAGCTCATAATGCATCGCCGTGTTTTGAGAAGCAACATTTTATTATGATTTTTTTAAAATAAATACTATTGTTTCTTTGATGCAGTACTTTTTACAAGAATACATTATCCAAGCATACAGCAGGCATTTGAATTACAAACCATGGAACAATTATAAATTACATTTTCCTAAATTAGGATAGTTTTCAAAGAGACAGTCATAAAATTTTGGAGGCTTATACAATTTTTACTTTGGTGTAACATCAGTAATTTTGCTGAATATATTCCGTACATATATTATTGATTTAACGTACACGAAACGAACAGACCTTTCACTTTCTTGAAATATTGCGCATTTCTGTGCAATCTTGCTCAGTTTCTTGTTACGTAAGTCAACAATTATTTGAATTTCGGGTGCAGCAAGCGCACTAAATAGAGAAGACTCGAGTTAATGAAAGAAAGCAAATAAGTCGACGCAAATACTGGAACCTTCCTTGACGTTTGGTCGCAATATTGAAGAAAATGTTGCCAGTACCGTAAGTAAAACTTTCTTAAAAATTTGGCAGCGAGCTGAAAAAGGAACAAGGAGAGAGAAAGCTTCCGTGAAGGAAAATGGAGCATCATCAGTTGTACATAGATGAGCAAAATATTGTCCAGGAATATTTCTTTTCGAATTAAAATGACATCACGAGAAATCACATTTTTAGATGTAGCAGGATTTTATATGCTCATACATAAGTAATAGTGAATAGTTATTAATGATATTTTCTAAACATTCCATAATCCGTGAAAGTTGAATTATATTTTCTTTGCAAGTTATTGACTAATGCTAGCGTTGAAATATCCAGTTAAATATCCAATGCTTTCGTTTCGAAGCTCAGAAGCCATTTTTCCTGTCTTCAAATAAGTAGTTACTAAGGCTGATAACTTACTACGAAATGCTCCTCACTCCTAATGAGAAAAGTACTTCAGTAATAAGATGTTTATTTGGAGGCGACGGCATTTCAAACTAATCGTGTCTCGCACATTTTGACGAGACAGGTAACGGCGCGATCTCCTCACAAACTGTTATGCATTCAGACGTTGTGCTCAGCCACACATTCAGACTGAGTCCTAGATACGGCTGGAATCATAGATAATAGTACATTCCGTGCTATTCAAAACTAAGTAATTGCACTACATACTAGTCAAAATTAATTCTGTGTGCGAATATCTGAGTGGAAGCAAATTATGTTTCTAATACCAAGAAAGCGGATTATATCTTTTATCTCCTAACTAAAAATATCAAAACTTGTTGCAAGCTTCAGTGATTAAAAAACATTTTGGTAATTGTACAAAACAAGAAAGACAAAGTGTTTCCATTCAATATATCTTCATAACTGTAAAACAGTATTTGCATTATTTTACAATTATTTTCTACTAATAAACTTTCATTTACACTTCATAGAACAAGAATTGACTGTGGTTGAATAGTGTGAGCAACATTAGATAATTGACTTAACGCACGATTTATAAATGTCAGTTGAAATACTTGAAACCTATCTCACAAAAAACAGTTTCCCTGTCAGTTTAATCCCGCAGTGATCTCGAACCGAAGGATTGCGGGTTCGAGTCCCGCCTCGGGCATGATTGCATTGTGTCCGTCCTTTCACTCCCTGTCGTCATCATCATCATCATCATCATCATCATCACAGTTACCATACTGTTACAAGCAATAATATTCGCTAATAACCTTGAAGTTGATGCGACCTTAAATTAAGAAAAAAACTAGTTTTTCAAATCACACCATTCAATGACCTGAACTAATTCGAGATGAGAGGCGTGTCCTTTCAGGGCCTGCTCGGCCCGCGCTACGAGTCCACCCATGACCGCAGGGGGCAGTGAGAGTGACGGACGGGACATGTGCGCTCATCGAACGGCCGTAGACGGTTGCTACCAATTAGTGGCAATTAACCGCCGTAAAGGTATGCAAACGGCCAAGGATTAGTGCGTAATTTTCGCCGGATGGCTATTTACATTCTAATATTGAACGGTGGCTCATGTTCGACCCTATGAAGCAAACCCTTTTTATACACAAAAGCGAGTCCGATAAAGGGAAGCAGATAGTAGGCGATAGGGGAAAAATGAGGTCCGGTATCACTCATACCGTAGCAATATTTTTGATGTCCTTTAGGACATTTATGTTATTGAAATACAAATGGCAACCCGTAAGGGAGAATTATTCTAAATTTCAAACAAATATAATGTAATTAAAAGAAGACACTGATAATTATGGATTCGATATTCTATTATATTTAGGATACAAGAACTCGATGGGTATAGTATTCATACACATCGTACAATATTAATGACGATGGACCTCGCAGATTAATTCCAAAATATATTTTATCGGTGTGTATTCTTCACTTGAACACTTTTCATGTTTCACAATGTCTGCATTGTATATAAGCAAAAGCATCGTATTTCCAGAACAAAATAACAGTAATAATAATATGGAACGATAAAATACGTATAAAATTTGTGGTTCAGAACAACACCAGATAAAAATATCATAAATCATATGTGAAACTTAATAATAATATATTATTATTACAATTATTATATTATTATTAAAATCATAATTTGTATATATGTTTTAAAGATGTAGAGGGGAAGATCATTCAATATTCCTATTCAATGACATCCGTGAACATCTAGAGGTACAATACTTTATCCATACATTAGATTCAACAAAGGCTAATGTCCACTTCAATATGTACTTGTTTGCTCCTCTACGTATTCCTGGAAAAGGACAATAAGCAAACAATAAAAAAAAGTATCGATATGTCTGATATCGAAAATATGATCTTTACAATAAAATGCATCCGTTAGCCTGGAAACTATTCATATGTCAATAGCAAATAACAAATTTCTTCAAACGACGACTATGAAAAGTGAAATTCCATGTAATGCATTTCTACTCAATGAGGAGGAGAATGTAATACTTCATACAGTCTACTGTATTAACAAATAAATAAACCTAAAGATATATTTTTATCCGAGTTTAAATATAATGTTCTCCGGAGACAATTTACTCAAAGCAGTACCAACGCTTACAAAACACAGTAATCATATTTTGTGTGACAAACACAGAGTCTGGTTGTTAAAAGGTAAAATGGGAACGTAAACAAAGGAGTTCTTCGAAACACGAGTTTTCCACGCTGGGATTTCCGGGTTCGCGTCGATTCCGAATTCTTTTCGGCCATCGCTCGCAGTGGCGGAAGCCACGGAGA
>BOPP01000025.1:8848639-8871427 GCA_017312745.1 Gryllus bimaculatus
AATTGAGTTCTGAAAATATGCTGAGGAATGAATCTAATGGATATCTATTTTTTATTCTTGTTGGGAGGTGAGAAGTGGTGGCTAGGCCGTAGTGGGTGGCTTGGGTTATTGTGTTTATTTTGGAGCAGAAGCGTCCACTGCTCTTCGCCGTCGTCTTCGTGCTTCGCTCTGCGCCCGCCGTTGCGCCTTCGCCGCCCCGCGCGGCCCGGCCCCGACCCCCTCGCGTTCCGCGCCGTGCGGCTCTGCATTGTGTTCTTCTCGCGCGCGGATATGTTTACGGCGTTATGGGCCATGAATACCAAAACACTGACCCAGAGAGCGCTTAACCGAGCGTGCGAGGTGCGTGGTTATTGTCTACGGCCGCCGCCGCCGCCACGCCACCTCACGTTCGCCCCGCTGCTCTCCCTGCACCTAGTGCCGCCCACTGGACAACTCGCCTTCGTCAACTGCCCGAAACCTCTGCGAAACTTAGTCCCTTTGTTCCTACTTTCAGTGCACATATACAATTTAACAGTTGCATCACTGTTTGTTTAAGCCTGTAAATGAGTATGTCTATCTTTAAACTTTATTATTTTGTTTACTGTTTTAAAGCCATAAAATGCAGGTATTCTTTTTTGTATCAAGAATTAATAGAAACAAAATATTTCATCCAATTAGTTGAATAGTTCTAATTAACACATTAATAATCGCTTTCGGTTGCCAACGTGGATAGCCGAGGAGGCCAGAACGTGTGCCGACTCACCGCCTCGGTCCGAAGGGTATGAGGTTCGAGTCCGGCCGTGGGCATGGTTGTTTCATCCTTACCTTTCATGTACGTGTGTTCTTACGGAAGGACTTGGGAGTCTTTTGACCACATACCGAAGAGCCCGCAAGTGTGTCTAGTGTAAAAGGTTCATATGCAACCCCATCAAGGGAAATAGTGGACAACCGGTGCGGAGTGTCCAAAATCGGCATCCCCTGAAGCTGGAAAAAGCCCCACGAGAAAAAAAACCCTTTGGATTAATCGTCATCTCTTGTCACCATCCCTGGCCCTCACCACCTCCTTCATTATTGCCTCTGTCCACATCTTCCGGCCGTTGTTACCAGCGCCCTACGTCTTTCGCTTGGGTGGGCCAGCGCGACGGCCACAAGGGTAATGATGCATTATTCAACGCGGATTCCTCATGATACAATGACATGGGTGACCTGCTCCGGCGCACCCATTTTTGCTCGTTCTGCCCAGCATCAGATACCACAACACGGGCATTTCCTTTGAAAAGCCAGGCCAACGCTAGCCGCCATGCTGCATGGCAAGCGAGAAGTGTTGAGAAACATTTTGAATTAGGCGTAAAGTACCCTTTTTCAACAGTGACCAATAAGAAGTAAGACGATGAAGGTGTAGTTGAAATTCGTGATGCACTATTTAAAAAATGCTTCGGTCTGGTTCAATGACATATGACAATGTAATAATTTAACATTCTCACTAATACTGTGACGCAAACTGGCGCATGAAGCTCATTGGCTGGAGCCAGATAGGCTGCGAAGTGGATCACCCATGTCATCGCATCATGACAGGGACGAGTATGGCCTCCTGCGAAATAGCCTGGAGTGCGCCGCGCCACGCCTCCGTATTTAGTGTTGGCAAAGTTACCTACACATTTCGATACATTACTAAAAGATTCTCGATGTCCATGAAAACCTCGAAAAAAAAAAAACATCGATGTTTTAATTGTATGATAAAACAAATGGTATTTTCTCATCCTATTTTTGTTTAATTATAGTACTTAAATAAGTTACATTTTATTGTTTGATCGCCTACAAACAATATGTTAAAACTAACCTTTATATAATATAAAGAAATAAAAAATAAAGGACATCGTAAAGAATCTCTCACTCATCCCTCTCTCAATTGTCTATAAAAGGGAATAAACATGCAAATTGAATTCCCTAACCCGTCGACACTGGAGAAACGTAGCGATCAGTAAACGGTTTCGAGCTGCCTGAACATTGGTAACAGTGGTAGATGACAGTGGTCAGTCAGAAAAGTTCTTTATCTCAGGTGAATTTTTTGTAGTGAAAACAACAATGTTTCTGAAAAATGTATTAATGTGAAGAAAAAATCTAACACAGAACAGATGTTTCTGGTCGCAAATATCGATGGTTTTTTTGCCTTCTCTAGCCGTACACATACTATACGGCTATGGTGTAACGGTTAGCGTACATATTGCCTACGTTCGCGAGTTTAAAGCGTGGAAAAAAACCTTCGTAGGCCTTCCTTCGGAGGGGAAATTAAACCGGCTGTCCTATGTTAGAACATTTACTCCACGTAAAAGATCTTCAAGCCCAAATGAAGCCTCTGAGCTAAATTCAAATCGCCTGTTTCGTCACCCTGGAAATACCGTCTTCCTCTACTAATTTGTGAAAGGATCGTAACGAAATTTCTGAAGTCATGCGAAAGAGCAGGCCCCATGGCCTGGGTCTCACCACGTAAAATAAGGCTTCAATTCGATTCAGTACTACGTCGCGCTTTGCGCTGGGCGCCTTAACGGCGACTGGCTCTCGCGCTGGAATCTACACTCGCGCGCGGGCTGCTCTCGGGCTGTTAACGCAACAATGTGGAGCAACTGCTTCTTTTACGGGCTCCCCCCCCCCCACGACGCGCTCATTCAAACGCACCTGACGCCGACGCTCGGGTCGTAAGGACGGGCCCACGTCGTAAAATAGTTGTACATTTTCCCGACACAGCTCACTTTCTCAAATAAGGAAGGAATGCCCGATTTAGTAGGTTCTGCTCCTCCTCGTGGGATTGGTGGGTTCGCTTCATTACTTACAAATCGTAATGTTACGTAAAACAAATTGGTGCGTTAATGTTGTAGTGAAGACACGTTTAGGATGGTCTCTGATTAGAAAAAAGACTTCCGAAAATGGCTTGGAACACCCCTTTCAACTCTCCTACTGCATATATATATGACTTCGCGTTTGATGTTTCATGTGTACAGCGATTCTAATTTAATATAACTAGATGATACGGAGATAATTTTAAAGTGGGTACTTCAAAGGAAGCATGGATCCTGATCAGCGTTCCCTTCCGATATACCGTTTCCTACCGTGGTTATAATGTATAACAAAATGCATATTATGTAGATTTAGTAGATTGCTGGAATAGTGCACATAATAGTTATTTATGCACCAAGGGAATTATAAATGTTCTAATGATTGAAGGGGTGTTCTAATGATTCGGGCCAAGAGACCCATGTTTTCCTTCTGGACGTAAATGTAGCTTCACTATGTCCACGTTTTGTTGAACTCTCTTTTTTGATCAATCTCTTTTTTGCTTGTAATGGTAAGAGTAGTGGTAAGGGTGAGTAGCTATTTTGTTAGCAATGGAAAAAAATCATACTTGCAATTCGTGTGTACCGATGCAAATAACTTTCCTCTAACTCAGAAACTAAAATGACTATTTTTCAAATATTGCTAATCTTGCGATTTTTAAAATTTATTTTTATTTATTTATGTTAAACGTTTACTCATCTTTCAACTATTTATAGTGAAAATGACAGTAAGGGATTTTGGAACTCAAGAAAACGTGCGCAGATAATCATTTCCCCCCTACGTTACATACAGTTTTACTGTGTTTTTATACTGAATACATCTCTAAATCTCTCAGACATTTTGTCGCCGCTTGATCATTAGAACCAGTTAACGTAGAACCCGTAGTACAGGCATAATTTTATTTTTTTACCTAATCTTATAGATTCAGATTTACTTATTTACTAATTAACTAGACGAAAACTTGACTCGATTTGTCTTTTCATAATTCCCTCCATAAGTGGCATGTAGCTTGTGAGCGTAGGCTTCCGCGGGCGGGGTCAGTATTTAATTGTCTGTCCGAGTGCCCTGAGGGCATTGCGCCCTGAGGAAGGTCGCAGAAACGTCGGCACCTTTGCCATGGACGCGGCCGGACAGCCAATTAAATACAAACATGTAGCGTCATTCAACTGTTTGCATATTATCTTCGTAACCACGATCTTCTCGATCCACGTAAGTTATATGGCGTATATTGAGCCTCGTATGGAAGGCAATAACAAGCTATGACGTATAAGTAAACAATAAATCACTTAATAATATTAAAATTCTCTAGTGTGTGGCAAGCAACGTTCTGCTCACTCGACAGTTCCATCGAAACGCCCATGGCTTTGCAGACACTGGTGTCTCGTATGGCGCGGCAGCCGATTTGAATTTCGTAACAGGAAGTAACATTTAGTCACTTTTCCGAGGAAACGTTTAGTTGGACGTCGATTTGCCATTCTTCATAACATTAAACATCAAATATTGGATATATATATATATATATATATATATATATATATATATATATATATATATATAATGGTTTTTAACGGGAGCTTTTGAACATAATGTATAGAGAGGATTTTTTCAGGAGGTACTGCTCTTGAGATATTTTAAAATGTTTTTAGTACTTAGCACTTTTAATAGGAAGCCTACAAATAAAAGTGTAATGTCGCGAAATCTACTCTTATTAAATTTCATCGGAATGAGCCTGCAGACAATGTGAATTGTTTCCACCGCATCCGCATTTTCCAACTACCAACCACCGATCGAGGGAGCGATGTGACATTAGCATCATCGTGAAACGAGGGCGTTTAGCCGCGTAACGGATTTTGAGATCTCGTTCAGTGAATAACACGTTCCTTGGGTTTCTTGGCAGCTGCAAAAAGAAAAACGCGCCGAGCACAAAGGGATGACGTGCGCGAGTGGGAGTGAAGTGCCGGCGGGGGCGGAGGGAGGGGGAGGGGAGTTAACGGGTTCGCCTCCGACGCAGTGTAGCGGAACGGGCGGAGGTGGACTCGCGCACCCCCCTCTCCCGCGGCCGCCCACTCACCAAGGACGGAACGCAGGGAGCGAGTACCCTAGGCTACTTTGGTCATTACTCCGCTGAGCCTTGGGCATGGAAGATCCCGTGGCGGTGATGCCCTTAACCCTTTCAATGAGATCTTGCGCTGACCGGCACGTTGGTTTAGAGAGTTATCTTAAAACGCCGCCGCGTCCAAGCCATGGCCCGCGGAGAAGGTATGCCGCTTTCAGGGTTACCGGATTGCCAGCAGGGTTGTCCCCAAACTTGGAAATTTATTTTCATTGTGGAAAAACAAATACAGGGATGGGGATAAATTGGAGAAATTATCATCCGAAATCGAGATACAAATATTATCCTTTAAATTATTAAGAATTGGAATTAGGAAGATAATTAGATTATTAGGAAGAAAAAAGAAGATTATGCGAAATGAGGACTAAGCCGCAACGTAGAAAAAACAATACACTGGACTCTAGGCAGTGTACATAACGTATTGACTATAGAAACTGGAGAAATAATAAGAACAACATGTATTTAATTGGCATTTGAAAATCATGTGTATTGTAGTATGTTCAACGGAATCGAAAATCATTTTTGTTCGCTGAATTCATACCACCGCAGGGGATAAAGATTATCTCATTTCCTGTTGACACATAGGCAACCAAATTAATTGAAATTTGGCTACACGCTTGGAAGACATTCAGTTTGGCTACTCTTGGAGATATTTAAGGAGAGAGGCTGATACATTTCAAACTTCCCGCTTTCAAAATAGTTTAAATGTGGCCCAAAAACCTGCGAATTTTCTCTCAAGTAGCAAACACTTCATTTTATATAAAACTCTGAAATAAATATTCAACTGCATCCAAAGTGACCGGTAGATCGCAGCACCTCCTGAGCTGCCTGCAACGAAGATTTGCACATTGTAGTAACTTCTCGGAATCCATTTTTTTTCACATAAGACGCAAGGAGATCGCATTGATTGAGAATCATGAGCCGTAAGAAGTTTCATAGCAATCGTGTACTACAGAAGCTAAGTAATACGCGTATTGGGCGCATTGAAAGGTGGTTTGTATGTTGACAGATATGTAGTCTCCCTGAACCAGCACTTCGAAATGCGGCAAATACAGCATAAATAACGAATAGAATCCGTAAGGAAAACGCTTAATTTCGTCCAGACAAAGGTTTCTTCAATACTCAATGATTCTTACGGCAAGGTGTTAATCTTTTCACTTCTGTGTCGTCTTTTCAGAATCTTCTCGTCTGACGAGGACACAGAAAGGCGCTGCCCAGAACTTCTCGTCGCAGTTTCTGCAATCATCAGTCCCCATTGTATGTACTGCGGATGCGTGTCCAAATATACGAGGGGAACCGGCCGCGAAGACGGACGCTGACGCGGCCCTCGCGGAGAAGGGGTCTGCGGGCGCGGTCCCGTGGCGGCCCCGGAGGGCGAGAGGCGCCGATTGAAAATCATGAATCTCGCGGCCGCCTCCGGGGACGCGACGGCTGGGTCAGGGCCCCAGGGCGCAGTTCCCGAGGTAACAAACATGCCGGCGAAAGTTAGACGTTACGGATCGGCCGACTTAAAGTTAACGAGAGTTTAAAGGAGCGACCGGGAGTAATGTGCGAGAGAGTGCTTCTTGCTTTACCAGTTCGCAACAGTATTTTGGAAACTACAAAGTTTTAAAATTTTAAATAGCAAGCTGGGAGAGCAATAGCGGAAAAGTGGAACTGAGGGGCACTAATTGAAATGCACTTAAGAGTATTATTTTACCACGAATTACGCAGGCGCGGATCCGCGGGGAGGGAAATGAGGGAAATTTTTCAGCAACTATTAATTTTAACTTGTCAAAAGAATACTTTAAAATGGCATTTATGCCACGTTATTCAATACATTTGGCAACATCTGTACAAACATTGTATTTTACACCATTCTTACAAGAAATTTACAGAAACAATTTCGAGTCAATTTTGATAAAATTTTGAAAATGACCCAGCGTCTTGATGTAATGTATCCTGCAATTTTCAACACAACTTTTCACAATCGCCGAGCTTTGAGTCGGGTCAGATTGCACGGGAATATTAATTTTGGAGAACATACTACGAATAGTAAAGGAGCAATTGTTGTTCACAGACGAATAGAGACAGACGGGTGAACGGACGTTTTTAAAAAAAACAATACAAAACACTTTATTTTAGGGAACCCAAAACATATGTTGCCCTTAAAATCATGAAATTCATTTTCCGTAGTATTACATAACTTGTCTGTTCTACATGGATTACTCCGTACATACGTACGTATACGTTATGTACGTACGTATGTTCTACAAAGGTTGGGAGATACGTTATGGTAACTATTTTTTCTAAACGACATGTTTTCGAATCACACACTTTTATTTGTCGCGTGAAAGAAATGTTCTACTCATGTGTGTTCACTAAAACAGATGGCTCTGTGAGTGTGTCTATTTACACAGAAAGCGAAGTGAAATCAGTTGCCTGGCGATTGACGGCCAAACGTCAATCTCTCTTTGGTCAACGCTAGCGCCTAAACCGTTCAGCCGATTTTCTCCAAAACAGATACTTGCTAAATAGGAAAAGGAATGAATTATACGTATTCGTACAGGTATTCCCGCCCACCCGTGCGCTGATCCGACCCGCTCAGCTCCCCGCTGCCTCGCCACGCTCAGACCTGTTCTGGCGAAATCTCCCATGTTTGCTGCTATCATCGCTGTTAACGTTGATATGGGCAGTTGTAAACAGATGGATTGTTGCACTTTCGCGGCAAACGTCCAGTAACAACTTCGAACATTGTTTACTGGAAGCCTAACTACGCTATTGGAATGAATCGAAATGCATTTAGTAGAAGATAAGATGGGCATTCAAAATAGCTTGATTTATTTTGTATTTATTAGATATGTACAGGATACAACAAATATTTATATTCGTAAGTGAATTTTGACGTACGACAATCACGCAATTGAAAAACCATGGGGACAGAGCTTCATCCAGAAAGCTCCCTAAGCGACGTCCACCCCCCTCCCCCCATAGAAGGCGAAGATGACCGGGATACCGCTGACCGTCCAACCACAGGATCGGCATTTTTAATGCAGCCCTCAGGGCAGTCGGCGGTAGCGGCTGCCCCCGCTGCTGCTTTTGACGTTTGCGGCGCGGCACTCGAAGGGGGATGTCGGGCGCTCGACAACTCGAAATCGATACTCCCTACACGGGGCCCCGCAATTATGATTCATCAGGGATTTGTCGGCGCTTTCGGCCACCGCCCGCTCGCGGTGGCGTCCCCCCGGCCGGCAATTAGCCCCGCGTTGTTTTAGGGTTATTTTTTAATTCACTCCGCGGACAACACGCGCAATTAGCGGGGGGCGACGCGTGAATGGCTGTCGCAACGAGAGGGAGCTTATTTTCGGGAATACCGCAGTGCCGAGAGGGGGTGAGGCGTGTTTTCATCCGCAGAACGGGTCAAGGTAAATTCTCCCGTGAATGCGGATGGGAAACTGTACGAGAAGAAATGTGCGGTAAAAACATGTGTACTACTCCAGCAGCAGATTTTTAAAGGTGATTAATTAATACTGGTAGTGTGCGGTATTTTCTACATCATCTTTATAAGAACGTTGGAATATCTTTATAAGAATGTTGGATGATATTTGTTCGTTTGATGATATCGGAAATTCAATATATCAATGGGATATTCGGATATTCTATTTGTTAACAACGTGAGTTGCGAGAGCGTATCTGTGCACTTACAAAATATAAAATGTTTTTTAAACGTACTTAGTTTAAAGAATGTCATATGAGCCTGTTCAGGTGGCATGCTATTCAATATTAAATGCAAAAAATAGAGCGATGAATGTAAAAAAAAAATGTTTCATTACTAATTTTCTTAGCACTAACATTAGCTTCAAAATCCTATGTTTTGTTTGGAAATTATATACTTGACAAATCACACACAAAATCTAAAAAAAGGTACTTTATAAACAAAGAAAGAGAACGAAAACTTGAACACCCGTGGCTCCACTAACTACTCGGTATCAACTCAAATAATTTTGAAATTCACGTCATATTTGAATCGGTATATAGCGGCTACTTAGACACGCTGCAACGGTATGGCGTGGTCATAATCGGCAATGAAAAATAATTTTCTACAATTACATCACAAAAATAGCTTTGAATTCGTAATCCAAGAGGGCATAAAATGTCATTTTGAATTCAAAATGACGAAGAGTTTGAGACGCCACATCGATACGGCATAAAACTCTATCTATCTAACGAACAATATACAAAAATTAGCTATGTACTTCCCCAAGGTCATGCGTTTTTTCGACACATTCAAAACTTTGTGCAACACCATGCAGACCGCCTAATTGAATTTACTTATACTTCATAACACTGGCTAACTTCTCAAAAAGTTTTAGCTCTGAGGTTATCATACGAGATTTTTCTTGCTGGCTCCTGGCCTGTTTATTCCTGGTGAACCTTTCCTGCTTGCCGAGCATTACCGGAATCCGACTTCTTCTAAGAACACCTACTTTTACAATGTACGCACTCTGACATTACAGCCTTGTGTGACGAGGGCTTGCCGTGGCATCCCAGCTGGCGGCTATGAGCTCGGGAGTCCTGTACTATTTACCAGTACTTGAAAACCCATTCAAAAATTCGAATTAATATAGTGAGGATTTCCTTTAAATTCTTGAAAAGAATTTAGGAATGGATTGGGGAAAGCAAAGTGGAAGTCTAGTCGCTGTCCATTACGGAGAGATTATCTTCAGCATCGTAGTAAGGGAGAATGCTGCTATCACCTATTGCAGTGTCATCGAATCGCTGGACCTTATTTTACGCACTTCCATTTTTAGATCATTCCTGCGGTTCGGCGCTGCTCACACGAAAATTTATTTGCTATTCGTAACCCAAAAATATTACACTCAAATTTGAGCAAACTAAACAATACCTCTTGCACAAATCCACCCCCAGAAAATTCCTCTTCCTTTTGATCTACGCTGTAGGGTAAAAAGGTCGTAGGTCGTTGGCCGCGGAGTGGCTGGCTGGAGAGTGAGAGAGAGGGGCAGAGAGAAGGGCTGAGAGAGAGAAGGGCTCGAAAGCCAAAGCCCGGGGGATGGTCCCCTGGGACGCTCACAGCCGGGCCGCCCCCCAGGGCCAGCAGAAACGGGCGGACGTGGAGTCAAGCGGCAGAAGTCGGGCTCCGGTTCGGCCCCCGGGGCGGGCATAAAACCCTCGCTTTCGAGCCGCCATCGACCCGTTGACTTGCTGGCGAAGAGGCCTACGGCGCTTGTGGTATTCGCTCACCCTTGCTCTCGCGTATAGTCACTGTGTTTCTTTCGACACTGGGGTGCTCGGCGCCGCCAACTAGACAAAACGAAAAAGCGTCGGAGAGTTGGAATTGCTTCCACAACTTATCAAACCAGCATCATATAAAACGTTAGAACTCTCTTTTGTGTGTCCTAAGAAGAGGACGGGTATGCAATTTAATAATGCCTTCTTATCTAAAAGTTATTTGCTTTCTAATACTTTAAATTTCAATACATTCTTACATATCAAATAAGGGTATTTGGATGTAAGAAAACATTTTGGACCTTATGTTTGGAAACGTTATATTACCAGGGAACAACTGTGCTTCATTTCGTCACAAACCAGCGATAAACACTAGGTACTGCAACTTTTTCTTGCATATTTTGACTACTTGATGTATATTTTTATTCATGATTATGATGAAAATGACGACGGGGCTCTGATCATGCCAAGATCAGCATAAGAATTAAGATATCTTTGTTGTACGCACCGATGTACAAAATTACATCACACTAATTCCTAACTTGTTTAACGTATCATGAACGTACTTTTAGTTTTGCTTTCTATTTTATTGAACTACCCTTTTTATATGATTGCCACCACATATCACATTGGATGTTACACAAAATAAATGTCAAACCTAATGTGATTTTCAACGCTTCACTTTTATTTAATATTTCTGTTGTGCAAAATATTAGTTATCCTGACCGAGAATAGATTCCGGGTCTCCTAGTGTCTGCCCTGTTGCTGTAAATGAGGTACCGAGCTACTAAATACTTTCTTGACCTCACGTTTTCTAATTAACTACGATGTTAATATCCAAATTTTTATTCAAATACTTCATTTTCAATTAACGTTCACTTACACCATGTTCTCTATGTGTTTATTAGCACGTGCTGATAACAACGGACTACGTCACTGATTTAGAACCATCTGAATACCGCTACTACTAAAATTGCGAAAGATATTTAGATTTTTTAAATATTGGAACTTGCAAAACAAATCGAACATTGTATTATCCATGGAATTCATGTACTTTTTATTTTCTTCGCTTGTTAATCTACTCGATAAATTCCCGATAGATTCATTCCTCAGATTTCCAATTAGCTACTTAAAATTATGTAAATAATAAAATAACGGTTTCAAATTTCTCATGCTAAGATATGACCTTTAAGACACCGAAGCCCTGATTATCATTCTGTAAACGGTTTAATGAATTTGTCTTAGCTTTAGCGCATTTTTTATTAACATGACAACCTTTTATAGAATCCCTCTGAATTCAAACTACGAAAACCTACAATACGAGTACTTTTTAGGTCTTCTGAATGGAAAGATTTATCATATTTTAAATGAATTGCCGAGACATTCCAATCCTCTGTTGTAATAAAGGTCCAGGGCCAGCTTTAGCCAACCAATTAGAGCTTTGGCTCCCTCGAGTGAGGTAGGTGTCGCGCAACTTTCATACTACTCGTAAGTTTTATTAAAATTACAGGAAACCGTAGAATTAACCCTCCTACCGTGCGCGATTTATTATGCACAACGTTATGCTCTCGAATAGTCAGATAATAATCCCGGTTAATTCAGTAATACGGGCATAAAATGCAACTGCTGTTACGCAAATTTTGTCGCATTGCATACGAGTTGATTTAATAATGCCGCCTCCACTTTACATGTGCAAATGAGATGTACAGGATGTCTTTAAAAGAGAGATCTAAATTGAATATATTGTAATAGTTTTCCAAGTCGAAAGAAAATGTGAGAGTAAGTTTAGAAAATGTTTTTTGAATGCTATTACATAAGATGCGTTTTGGAATAGATAATAGTAAGGGATTCAACAAACAAAATAGAGACTATCTAGAAACAAGACACTAGTGAAATCGAGTAATGGCTTCTTTCATCTACAAAATAACACCAAAATAAGGCGCAGAGATAATACGTTGCAAGATACAATATTTCAACATGTTCTCAGTTCAAGAAGTTTTACCAAACGACCTTTCCCTGCGACAGATGTTCAAGACGTTCCTCGACAACACAAACGAAAATTAAAACTGTGGTATCACAATGTCAAAATCTATAAATCAGTAATTTATAAACACTTCCTAGAAGCCAAGTAGTAGAAATTCACGATGGAATAGCACTAAACGACCACAGAAAATACATGAAACAGAATAAACAAGAAAGCAAAAAAATGTATTTGAATAAATATCTATCACTAAAAACGGCGCATTATGCGATATAACACGGTGGGATGTTCTCTCTCCTTTTTTACTCTCAATGGTATATAATAAACTGGGTTTCCATTGAAAATTTTGATGCACTTGTGTAATATATTATTTGTTTTAACGAATAAATAAGTCAAAACCAATTTATTGGTGTAAATATGAGAAGAAATCATTCAAAACCGGGAAAACCACTACTAAATTATGTGTAAAAATTGAAAAGTTCAGGAGATATTTCATGACGATGAAAGGGAGACT
Source organism: Gryllus bimaculatus (assembly GCA_017312745.1). Taxonomy (NCBI): domain Eukaryota; kingdom Metazoa; phylum Arthropoda; class Insecta; order Orthoptera; family Gryllidae; genus Gryllus; species Gryllus bimaculatus. The sequence goes on from BOPP01000025.1 coordinate 8,861,285, forward strand.
TAGCAACGTAATTTGAGGTGGTAGAAATTCGATTGAATGGTTAATATCAGCACAGAATATTAAATTTAATATCGAATGAAACATATTTTAACAGGTTTGGTAACTTTCACTTAAAACAGAGAACACGAACGGGGACTAGAATTAATAACGAGTCTCTGTTGCAGACTGTGAGCAAGATTGATGAAGATAACTTGAGAAGAAACACAGTAGAAGGATGTTCCGGGGGTTATGGAAGGCCACATAACCTGGTATATAAGAATGCAAAATTAAGGAAATTCCGAATAAGAGTGGAATATTATTCGGGGTCCGCTGATAACGGGCGGGTGGGAGACGGCGGGCAAGAGCGTCTGCCGACACGAGAAGACGAATGAGCTCACAAGGGGAGGGGGACGGAGGAAGAGCACGCAGAGATGAGCGCATCACAAAGGGGCGGAGCAGGGAAGCGGTGTGTTAGGGCGAGAAGGTGGGCCGATGTGCAGCGCGAGGGGCGGGGAAGAAGAGAGGGGAGGGGCGAGGCCCCAAATAAAGAGCGCGCCCCCGCCGCCGAATCGATAAGAGCGGTGACCTCGCCGCCCACGCCGCCACCGCCGCCCGGCTGCAACATCCTACGCTGACACGGGGATATAGTGCTTTAAAGAGGAACGGGGAACGGGTGGAGGAGAGGAATCCCGTTCAAATGGAAGATGCGGGCTTGAATTTAAGTGTTTTGAACACAGCACGTTTTAGCGCTCTTTCACAAAGTATCACAGGAGAATCTAGAATAATTTAGATGATGTTAGATAACCAAGTGAATATTGTTTAAGGTGTTACAATGCGAATATCTTTCAACGTTTTGTTCATTTTGTAAAATCTCCAATCTATTTGAACTAACCTTTTATTCTACACAAAATGTCACACTCATGTTGAAAGTAATTAAAAGAAATATGAGGAAGTACTATATAGTAACTTAATAAACAAATAATAGTAATAATAATAACAATTATATAAATATATATAAAGGATCGTGGATTCAAGTCCTGTCTCCGGCATGGTTGTGTTGTGTGTGTCCCTACATTTGTGTGTGACAATTTCATTATTCATCATCATCATCATTTCATCCCATCCCCCAGGACTAACAATCCTGGTGTAAAAAAATGGAATCAGCATTGCAATGCTGATTCCCCTCATAGAAAAGTAATATGCACCTCTCCCGATAATCAAGTCTGAGCCCCGGTGGGATGAAAGTATCGCGTGGCTACATGATGTTCGATCCGCGAAACAAATAATGATAATAGAATAATAATAATAATAATAATAATAATAATAATAATAATTGTCAAGAGTTTTGTAGGGCAATGTGAGTTCTGAGTTTTCGGGGGTCACGAATTTTGGGTAAATTTATGGAGAGGGGCTTGTAAGATCGAGAATGGGAGGGGACACACGCGAGCACAGCTGGAGATAGCACGGACTCCACCTTTCTCCCATGTCGCGTAGGCCATATTCAACAAAATTAAGACCTTCCTCAACCTTCTATTTCATTTTTCGAGATTTATCTCTTCGTTCCTTCGTCGTATTTTGAGAGGTAGGAAACGAGCAGTAATTCGAAAAATAGGTAAAATTAAACTGAATGAATAGAGACAGGAATAAGCGACGATAAATTAAAATGACTAATTTTGTGTAAAATATAATATCAATGCTTAACAATATCAGTATGTTAACTCACGCACAATACCCAGCTTATAATATAACTCAATGATCAGAAGCAGGTTCTTCGAAGTTAGGCTCCAGTATGAAACTACAAATATTTTCACTCTTAAAATGCGATCAGAACGTGCGAAATGTTCTCATAGGTCCAGATAGCAATTCTTATTACGAAACAGTTTATAGTTGGGGGCCTGATTGTAGTGAGCCATGAACTAACAACTCATAAATGTTCCAATACCTCTTATTTCGTGACGGAGTTCGTGTTCCTGAACGCGTCAACTACTATGGTCATATTAGAACCGTCTTATCAGATCGTTCTGATTTTCAAATGAAACGTCAAAAAATACCTTGTGCATGTTCATTTTGTTTGTTGTATTTCAGTACTTTGGGCTTGAGATAATTCCAATAGCTACAGTATTTGTAGTTACGAAATTCATTATCGTAGGTTACAAAATATTTCTAGCAACTGTTGTATCGATTTTCTTAGATATGGTAATTACACAAGACTGTTGATATCTAAAAATATATAAGAATGGAATTAAGTATGACGTATATATTATTCTCTATATTCAAAGCACTAAAAATAATGAAACGTAAGTAACATAAATTAATTGACTAAAAATATTACATTTGAAATTGTTTTAGTTCTCCAATGTAATAATTGAAGGTAAAACTCTTCATCAAAATGCAATGACTACACTCGAGCGCTTTATCATAACCATTATTGTTTGGACACATTTCATTCCTTGATTGTATTGCTATTGCTGCTGCTGCTACTGTTGATTATTATGATAAAATAATAGTTATTTATTATACTGAAGGTTAACAAACAAATAAATAGCAATGGCCCATGAAGCTCATTGGCCAAATGTACTAAAAGCTACGAGTCAGGATATGTATAACGTACGTACCATGCACAATTTCATCGAATACTCCATTCTTTCGCTTTTTTTCAAATATTGAAAATTTTAATATTTACGAAGAATGAAACAATCCAAGGTGTTTCCTGAGAAAACAAGGGTGATACACGAAAACTAGTGCAAAGCACCTTGTAAATTAGAAGAAATTGGTTAGTAAAGTTATAAGTTATAATTGGTTAGTACCATAAAATTATTGGTTAATAAAGTTATAGAGGTCAAAGTAGAAGTACTCATTTCTTATGTCTTTCAAAGAATTAGGAACTACCATTATTATGAAGCAAAAATATCAAGCTAAGGAATACTTCGAAAATAATACATATACTAATAGACATTTCAAAGTACGGCGGATATCCGGAAAGTAAGGTTATACAAGATTTTTCACACACACACAATTGCCGATATTTAAATGAAACTTCCAGGGAACAGAGTACATTGTTTTCCCTGCGTGAGTTACCACTTCACACTGTCATTATGTTCTACCAGGGGGCACAAGACCCCGGGGTATCTTGCCTTTATACGCACCCCGCAATACCACAGTCTGGTATCCGAATTCCGCCGAACGCAGTTTGCCCTCTCGGCAACCTTTCCATTTAATGCTTGGGTTGGGGCCGCCCTGACAACTCAGAGCTACTAGATATCCAGGTTAGTACCAGAGTACAAACAATGTGCTACTCATGTTCGTCGGGAACAACTCCCTCTTCTTTGCTCAGAGTATCTACCCACTGCCACGACGAAGTCAAGAGCCCAACAGGGGACCACCCGAACTAAGGTTCCGGCGGCTTGGGGGCCCCTTTCTGTCTCCTCACTACCTACACCTTTAGGCTATTGACGTGAGTATCGCCAGAACCTAGGCAACCTAGTGGGTGAGATGAGGTTCCCACCGGAGTTGTATCTGTGGATTCCGGAGCATTGCAAAGAATCTCCTTCACCCGATCCTGCCCAAGGGCCACGCGCCGTAGGTCCAACTGGTGAGTTACCGGGCAAGCGGCCTACCAAGAGCTTAGCATCGCCTACTCACTGCCTCCATCTTGAAGCTATCGACGTGAGTGCCGACGCGAAACTCAGGGTCCAGATCGTCGTCTACAACTTTCCATCAGAAATCGCACCCACTAACGCAGACATGATTACTACGGGGGAGAAAAAACAGTACAGGTAATACATCATTTTTCACAAACAATCATTTACTTTTAATACATTTTGGGACAACATTTATAATTACTTCATTATTAAGGTGTGCTGACAAGTTTTCCTCTCTCCTCACTTCGATTTTTACCTCGCCGACGCCAAGAAAGAGGTTTTCAGTCACATATTTCTTTAGAGAACAGATAATAGTCGCTAGTTGAGATATCGGGTCTGTGAGAGGGTTTTTTAAATATTCCAACCAAAAGGATTTTGTGTTCTCTTAATTTGAAAGTGTCACAATAATAACTACTTCTTAAAGCGATAAATAATTATTTTTATCCAGAATGTGAAGAACTAATGTTTATATATTACTTGTAAAATTAAAAAACATATTTAATAACTTTCCTTTTTATTTAAGGGAAAATCAATATACCATACTTTTTGGGCAAACTTCTCGATTTCTTTTTTATTAAAATAAAATTTTGAAGATATTGAGTAGTTCACCCATATCTCTTCTAATTTCAAGTATTCTTGAATGGAACGTGAACAAAAAGGATATTGATTACATTTTCAATTAAATTCTTGTCTAGTAAAAGGAAATACACATTGAACACTCCACTTCACTAACCCAGGCGTAATAATTACAAAGAAAATCAAACGTAAAATTCAAAGGGATTCTTGCTGCGGTAGATTCCGTTAATTGATGTTCGAGCCAGTTCATATGAAGTTAAATTTCGTTTGAAGGGGTAGCGTATTCCTAATATTTAATGAGTATTTTATAATTATCTGAGAGAATTGCGATGACGTACAACCTATGCACAACTGTCATTTATACCAACGATCAACGAACCAATGTTCTTGGAACTTTGAAACTACAGCTGGCTGCGTCCAAAATTTCAATTAAGTATTATTCTTATTGAAACATATTGCACTGGTTTGCCCACAGAGTTTACTTTGACAGACACCAGTTTATAAACAAAATACATTTTGAATAAAAACACAGAATCACATTATATAAAGTTTTATTTTTCGTCAACCATAGTTAGCTGAACAACGTTTCGGGAATATGAATTTTTCCCATGTCAGGCTACAATGTAAATAAAAGAAAATTATTATTATTATTATTATTATTATTATTATTATTATTATTATTATTTTAATGAATATAAATAACAAGTTACTGACGTGAAAGTAAATAATATAATTACAATGAAACACTAGCAAATATATAAAACAGTATGTGAAGCCTTATTATTTAGTTAAGACTCTCATAGTTTCATGTCGTAATGATCTTTCGTTGTTGAAAATCGTAACTATACACATGTTATGAATATAATAGTTTTATCCTTATATACATTGAAGCCTTGAAGATGGGGGAAATTCCCCAAAATGACGCTCAGTCAACTATGGTTGACCAAAAAGCAAAAGTATATGTAATGTGATTGTGTGCTTTTATTCAAAATGTTTTTGTTTATGAACAGCTGTCTGTCAAAGCGACCTCTGTGTCAAAACACGTTCAATATGTATGAATAATGATAAGACAGACAAGTTTCTTTTTTAAAAAAAATATACTAACATAATTGTCATTAGCGTAAACACTCATTAACGACCGTATGGTCGGAGATAACGTTCGACGCCCGTTTATCTCCATTACGGCCGGACCGCTGCGAGGAATCGCGTGAGGGTGTGTGTGTGTAGGGGGAGAGGGGGCGCGCACAGACAACTTAATCGAGGGCGGGGGCGGAGGAATGCGTGGCGCGCGCGCGACAGCGGACCTCCGCCCCGCACGCACGCCCCCTCCCCTGCCTCGGCACGGCGCGGCACGCCACCGCACGTTTCGACACGCAGCGCCGGCCCAGAGGCGGCGGCCGCCCTGGAAACGCTTATCGCTCCGCGCTCGCAGCGCCAGGACGGTTAGGGTGTCCCCCAAGGTATGTCGCACGATCAACGAATATTGTTCCTGTATGTTACTCACGTACAACGAAATTTATTTTTTCTACTTCCTTTGTATAAGTCTGTCATTTGATGGCTGCAACCCTTCGCGTAATGATACTCATTAAGGTGCAAATTACATTATGACACAGGTTTCTAACCAATCACAGAAGTTTACAAACTAATTATTGGTTCTTAATTAATCATTGAGTATCGTTCTAGTAAATGTTTCGTTCGATTGTGTACATTAAAATTGCATTTAGTATAATATTATGCACGTCAGTTTTAATTTATTTTATTATTATAATTGTTTACGTGGAATATTATTTAAAATAAATTGAGTGCAGTGGTAAACAAAAGCCACCTGCGGCAGGGTGGATGGGGACCTGCTCGCTAGGGGGCGTTGGCTGAATCCTACCTGTCAACGGCCACGAAACGATTCAAGGTAAATGTTTAACTTATAAGCTACTGTAAGTCGTAGAAAACGTACCGTATGTAACAAGAAGTAATGGGTATTAATATACTCGTGTGAAGTTTACGATACTCGCTTGTATCGTAATATCACACTCGTATATTAATACCTAGCATTACATGCCCGATACTGTGAGTGGTATACCTTCTAATATTGCTAATCGTTTGTTAAGAGTTAGGCCCACATTAAATAGTCCATTCAATATCACACACTTTCGAAATTCTTCTCGATTATCAAAATCATGACAAGCACGAAGTTTTCTATCAATTATCCGCCAGAAGCGCAAGTAGAAAAAAGAAATCACCAACAAATTACTAATTCTATATGTGCGAATATTCAGTGCTTTGTAAATCATTGTTTTAAAAGGGAAAATAGCTGAGTACTGGAGTACAATTTTCGACGATGCCACATCTCTACTTAACGACAGACATGTGTTGCGGGTTATATCTGCTCCTGCAGTTTTCTTTGTATGTTACGAGGACAATATTTTTCGTATTACATATGTTTGATGCACTCTTTGGAGTAATTCCTTAACCAATAGTAGCCCACTTACAGGGCTTTTAAGTCGATATTGTCGTGTAAATTTGATAGAATCACCATCATTCTTTGGTGTATCTGTGAAGGGAGAGAATTTTTGCGTCAGTCTACGATTTCTAGCTATTTACCAGCTGTCTTTATTAACTAAAATATGTGATTACCTTATTATCAAATTATTTTATGAACTATTTAAAATGCATTGATTCTATTACTTTGCATTTTCACCGTCGGATCAATAGTTGATTAGAGGCATCGTCTGATTATTCATTAATGCCAGATTTGTTCTCAAGAGCAATACATGTATCTTGTTAACAGTTATTTTTTTTTTTGTGATTTAACGTGTGACTAATCACTGTAAAATGTAAAATTTTACAAATAACAAAAAATATAGCAAATTAATAAAGTATTGCATATCCCTGTATTTCTTTGGGTTCTGAGACTTTTACCTCTTGCTTGTTGAAAAGAATGTAGAATCGTTGGTATTAACAATAAGTATAGTGTTTCATTTTGTAACGAGAATTGCATCATCTGTTGGAATCCGCTTTTGTTGCATCACCCATCGGCGGCTCTCGAAGTGGTCGGTCCCGGGAAATTCGCGGGTCGCGTGGAAGAGTGACGCAAGTTTCGAAACTACCACACACGACGCCACTCTGGTATGCATTCGCCGCTGGGCAGTCTGAAATCTGCAGTTGAGCTGTGAAGTGTGTGATTCGCGGTGAACATAAGTGCAATGGTCAGTGCAAAGTTAGCGAGCGCGGTGACCTGTAGTACAACGGTCGGTGCAGCGGTACAAAGGAAGTAAACCGCGGAAATTAATATTCAAAAGTGAGCCGCGTGAAAAGATATAAACACGTAGAGAACTCAAGAACTTTGACATAAATATAGAAGCTTATCTGTATATCAATGAATAGTTTTAGTGTTTTTTTTTTCAAGAAAAATTAACGACTTTGTTGAAACAAACATCTGTATTTTAATTCACCACCAAGAAACGTTACAATACACACTTCACTTTTAGAGAATAATCTGTCGACTGTTTTAGAATCTCTGATTGGAAATCTCTCACAGGGCCGAACTGACAACGATCGCGTCCAGTCGAGCGGTCGAGTGGCAGCGGGGGCGGCAGAGGCGACGGGGGCGGCGGGGGCGGCAGGGCGGCGGTGGCGGGCGGCAGGGGCGCGGGTGGCGGCAGGGGCGCGGGGGCGGCGGAGGGGCCGGCGGGGGCGCAGGGCGGCGGTGGCGGCGGCAGGGGCGGCGGTGGCGGCGGGGGCGGCGGGCGGCAGGGGGGTCGGGCGCGGGCGGCGGGGGCGGCAAGGGCGGCGGGCGGCAGGGGCGGCAGGGCGCGCGGTGGCGGCAGGGGCGGCGGGGGCGGCAGGGGCGGCGGGGGCCTTGACCGGGGGCGGCGAAGCCGCAGGCGGTTGGACATGGTGGCTGCGCGGGGCTGCGTTAATGAGTACAATTACGGCAGGATGCGGCCGCGTCGTTTGAAATGGAGCGTAGCTGCGTTTCGAAACCTTATTTTGATTTTCAATTCCGCTTTGTCATTCCATGACATTTCATTTCCCAGCGTGTTTTAAGTTAATTTCTTCCCCCTCGCAATTCGATGCAGACGATGTAGAATTACATTGCTACGGAGTCGATTTCGAAATTAAAATTCGACTTTTAATGAACGTGTAAAACGGTTCGATACGTTGCCACGCGACGTGTATCCGGCGGATTTCACTCTCCAGCGGATCGGGGAAGCAGCGATTGAACTTCAAATTCGAAATGTAGTTCTTAAAGGAACATCTACGCGAGAATTGAAAAAGCGTGTTGACGGTGAATAACAAACAAAACTCGGAATATCAGTAAAATTATTTACGAAATTAAAACGAAAGAAAATGCTGTAAAGAAACAAATTAGTGAATAATTATCTCGAGCTTTTAGGGGCCAATTCTACTCTCACATTAGCAAGACTGAAACCATTGATTTTAATATCAACCTTTCATTAACCATTCACTGCTTTCAGTATCAATTTTGGACCCTCTTTCTTACTCAGGAGCCTTTTAATCATCAAAGAATATCTTGAAACTCTCAACAAACTAATTAATCTATTTGAACTTAAGGAAACTCGCTATGTTAGCTCATCGAACCATAACCTTACATACACGTGATTGCTCGCTAAAGAACTGTCGAATGCTTTGAATACATGAACTACAATTGGCACAATGAAATAATGAACGAATGAAGGGAGATAAGCTTTCATTCAATTAATTTTATGATTTTATTAAAATTTAGTTTATGCAATAACACCAGTCAATAATAGCCAGTGGTAAAATATCCCGGACCCACTACCTTTTATTCAAAGAAAAATGCAGAAAATTTGGTTGAATGGAAACCCAATTTCTTTCTAAAGATAACTTTTATTGTTTAAATACAAATTTGCAATTTTCTAAACCTGAGAGGTTATAATTGAAATAAGAATTTTACCATACCTATAAATGCACTTTCTGCTCTATGATAAAACAATCGGCGATTTTCCAGAAAATGTTGAATATACAATAAAGGTTTCATATAAAGTACCCCCCAAAATTAAAATATTTTAAATATCTCCAGAACTCCTGATACTGCTGATGTATTTACCAAGTTTTAGCACAAAATGCATAGATCTTTACCAGTCTAAATTACTAACATTCAATCTTTACTAGTGTAGTTTCAGCACAAAAGCGATTTCGAGTACGAAAGTACGAAGTCGATTTTCGAGTACGAAATTGCAAGTAACCACCAACACAATGTTGACCAATTTTGGAACAGCACCAACCGACCTCAATGATGACAAGTTACGAAGTCACAGCTGAAAAGAGCCTTAAACAGAAGTTGTACAACCGAAGTCCAGATCATTGATTTTCCAGGGATGAATCCAATACTTTTCCTCCATAAACTACAATATAGGCAAGAATAGTAAGAGGGCATACAAGCACACGATTGTTTTATTTTTGTATGAAATTATTCTTTATTTAGTAGTAGTAAATTAAGCATGGTTTTTGATGATGACATATTTGTGAGTTGCGCAAGCGATAATGAAACATTGTGGATGATGCAAGTCGTGATGGTAAAATTGTGACAGAGTGGATAGTTTTTAGAGGTAAATGTGATTTGCGATTCTAAAACGTGAATGTGGATCTGTCGGTGGTGAAGGAATGATTGTTGAAGTTGATAAGAATATGTTAGAAATTAGAAAGTATAGAAATGATAAAAGAATATATAAAACATGTGTATTTGTAGGGATTAAAGAGGTGTTTAGACGGAACAGTATAAGGTGTTTCAAACAAGAAACAAATTTGTTACATTAAAAAAACAAAAACAAAGTCACTCGGAACCAACGAGTTAGAGATACATAGAGAGGCAAACAGCTATATTTCAGCGCTCCTATCGTGATATTCGTGAAATATGGCGGCCATGTTTTAAGGTGTCAGAGTGTTTTGAACTGAGTTAATCAAC
>BOPP01000025.1:8871452-8904247 GCA_017312745.1 Gryllus bimaculatus
AAGAAAAAAACACGTAGAGAACCCAAGAACGTGTGGATAAACTATAGGAAGATATGCGTATATATAATGAGTAGTTTTTGAGGATGTTTTTTTTAAAGAAAAAATTAACGACTTTGTTGAAAAAACATCTGTATTTTAATTCACCGGGGACCAGAAACGTTACAGGATACAGCACTTCACTTTTAGAGAATAAGCGGCGTTCGACTATTTTGAGAATCGGGCCTGATGGTGGAATATCTCTCACAGGACCGAACTAGACACGATCGCGTCCAGTCGGGCAAGTGCGATGTTCGCGGCGGTGGCGGCAGGTGCGGCGGCAGGGGGGGGCGGGGCGGCAGGGCGGCGGGGGCGGCAGGGCGGCGGTGGCGGGCGGCAGGGGCGCGGGTGGCGGCAGGGGCGCGGGGGCGGCGGAGGGGCCGGCGGGGGCGCAGGGCGGCGGTGGCGGCGGCAGGGGCGGCGGTGGCGGCGGGGGCGGCGGGCGGCAGGGGGGTCGGGCGCGGGCGGCGGGGGCGGCAAGGGCGGCGGGCGGCAGGGGCGGCAGGGGCGCAGGGGCGGCAGGGGCGGCGAGTTGGGCGGCAGGGGCGGCGGGGGCCTTGACCGGGGGCGCCAGGGCGAAGCCCAGCGGTGGACATGGCTGGCTGCGCCGGGCGCTAACCTGGCGAAAATACCATTTAATGAGGTACTAATTAACGCAGGATGCGCCTGCGTCGTTTTGAATATGGGAGCGGTAGCTGCTTTCGAAGCCGTTATTTGATTTCAATTCCCAATTTGTCCATACCATGACATTTCATTTCCCCGCGTGTTCCTAAGTTAATTTCTTCCCTCTCTCCGTCCTCTCTGGCAATTCGAGACACACGATGTAGAATTACATGACTACGGTGTCAGATTTCGAAATAGAATTCGGACTTTGTACATGAACGTGTAAAACGGTTCGATACGTTGCCACGCGGACGTGTATGCCGGCGGATTTCCACTCTCCAGTGGATCGGGGGAAAGCAGCGATTGAACTTCAAATTCGACATGTAGTGTCTTAAAGGAACATCTACGCAAGAATTGAAAAGCGTTGTGACGGTGAATAACGAAACAAAACTCGGAATATCAGTAAAATTATTTACGAAATTAAACGAAATGAAATGCTAGTTGAGAAAACAAATTAGATGAATAGATGTATCTCTGAGACCTTTAAATAGGGCCAATATATACTACTCTCACAAATTAGATGCAAGACTGAAACAATGATTTTTAATTATCAAACGTTTCATTAGACCATCACTGCTTCAGTATTCACATTTTGGGACCACTCCCTGTCTTACTCAGGACGTTCCTCTATTTCTATCATCAAAAGAAGCTATCTTTGAAACACCAACAAACTAATTAATCATATTAAAACTTAAGGAAACTTGGTAGTTAGCTCTATTCGAACATAACCTCTACATACACGTGATGCTTGCGCTTTAAAGGAACTGTACGAACTGCTTGAATACTGATGAACTACAATTGCATCATTATGAAATAATGAACGAGATGTATGTGGAAGATATAGCTTTCATTCATAATTTTATAGATCTTTTTATTAAAATTTAGGTTCTATACTAACACCTGGTCAATAATTTCCAGTGGAACTCGACCAGCTCACTTTTCATTTAGTAAATAACAAATATTGTTGAAGACCTTCATCTTCGGCTTAAAATACCACTAACTAATGCTTTCATTATTATGAATATACAATGAGCGATTTGTTCCGAAGTGTGAGGTATACCAATTTATTAATAGGATAGTTTTTAAAATGTACCTTTACATTAAAATTTCTTTATCCTCTATATTAAAAATATCGGCAGATTTCACTGAAATACTGTCTGTAGTATTTATCCATAAGTTTCAATAGTCCAAATTATTAATATGCAGATTCTAATCTCCTGAATATTCATTTGAGCAAGTCTAGATCTTAGCCAGTTCTAAATTACATAACATTCAATTTACTCGCTTGTAGTTTCAGCACAAAAAGCGATTTTTCGAATGGATCGAAAGTACGAAGTCGATTTCGTAGATAACGAAATTGCAAGTATATCTTACACCCAACACAATTCTTGATCCATTGTGCGAACCGATCCTCAATGTGTATAAGTTACGAAGTCAACAGCTGAAAGAGCCGAAATACAGAGTTGTATAACCGATAGTCCAGATCATTTTGATTTTTCAGAAGATGGAATCCAATAACTTTTCCTCCAGAAACTACAATATAGGCTTAAAGAATAGGTAAACAGGGCATGAGCATCGCGCACACGATTGTTTATTTTCGTATGAAATTATTTTTATTTAGTAGTAGTAAATTAAGCATGGTTTTTTGATAGATGACATATTTGTGAGTTGCGTAAAGCGATAATGAAGCATTGTGGATGAATGATAGTGTGATGGGTAAATTTGGTGGACAGAGTGGATTTTTAGTTTTTTAGAGGTACAATTGTGCTTTGCGATTCTCTAAAACGTGAATGGGATCTGTCGGTGGTGAAGGAAATGATTGTTGAAGTTATAAGAATATGTTAGAAATATAGAAAGTATAGAAAAGGTAAAAGAATATAAAGAAAGATGTTATTTGAGGGGATTAAAGAGGTGTTTAGACGGAACAGTTTAAGGTGGACAGTGGCTCTACTGTTTCAAAGATGGCGGTGCTATTGCCACTCTATATATCTCTAACTCGTTGCTCGGAACCACTGTTATATTGGGTTATTGTTGATCTTATAACTGTCTAAACGACGTAGGTTATCTCCCCTTTGCCGAAAACCACTAGGTCTTTCCAGGATCCGGAAATTAATGCGCATAAGAATACGATTGAAAGAATTGGAGCGTACTTCAATTTCCTCAGCGTGGAATAAAGCGTCCATTGCCGCAGCGTTGTGCTAAAAATTATTTTCATAGTCTTTCTGAATATTCGGAAAGAAAGAAACTTTACGGAACAGTGTATACATTTCATTGTAATGCAATTCATTAAATTATGGGTATGATGCATAAAACTCCACAAAAATCACTATGTGAATAAAGATATTTTATTTTATATATGGTAAATACTTTTGTTGGAAAGTGAAGTAGAAGCAATTGCAGCAGACTGTGAGTTTCGGGTTTGACACACGGTGGGATGAAGGGGAGAAGTGCAGGACAAGCGAGAAAGTGGGTGATTGAACCGGGGCAGGATTGGATTGGAAAAACGGGATAGTTTGGATCGGGACGGTAAAGGGCTGGCTGAGGTGCGACGGGGATACTCTAAAGTAATAAAAGTAGACGGAAAAGACCGGAAAATATAGAATTCTCAAGTTTAATAGATACTTGTGATAAATGAATACTTGGGTAGTGTTGGATTCTAGTTCGATATTAACAGATTAAAATATATCTTCAGTGATTATACTTTGTACGTTTTTTCACCTTCACACGTTAAGAATAGACAGTTGTTTGTGTTAGTATAAAGTATCTGTAAGCAAATCTCGGACAACGCCATGTACAGTAGTAATCTAATGGATGAGTGTAATAAATAAATAACAGAGCAATGGAGGGTTCTTGCACTAGAATATTTACAAAATAACTCTATTTATCTCTTTTTTTTATAAAGGGCTGGAAATAGGGTTCATAAGTCATGACAAGGTCTATATATTCAGCGATCCTCAGCGAGCCACAAGATTGAATGCAGCAGCCTGGTCTTCCGACAGGAGGGACCGGAGGTGAATCTAGAAGTCGGAGGACCTGTCGACACACGCGCCTAATGGCCAAGCGATTCATCAAGGTGCATTCATTTCTTCAGTTAATTACGCGACCTGCGCGCAGAGTCGCCGTCCAAAGACAGAGAAGTCCTTTTAGCATCCTGTTCTCGGCGCTGACGACTCGGCTCCCTTTCATGCTAATGAGCAAAGAAAGTCGGTGCGCGGAGCCCCGCCTGCCTGTTAATCATTGCCAACAGCTTGTACCAACAGCGCGACACGCGCGCACGCCACTTGGCGCAGGGCGGGCGACTGCGCCGGTTGCAGGCCGCTCCGGAGCAGGTGGACTGTCCACGCCGTTGCGTCCCCTCTTCCACAACACACGGCACGATCTCACTGAGTGATTGCCGATTGTTTTATTAGATTTCGGATGCGGCAACGGCTGAGGTCATTAGTCCCGTAAGTGTACTGCGTGATTTTTCATGGCACGTGGCGATGATCTTCTCCCGCAAGATGTTGTGAACCGGCGCAGACTTGCACGTCGGCAAGAGGGGTTGTCCCCAACCAGATATCTCCTAACAGCAGGGCACCCCTCCAGACGGGTCAACCTCTACGTTCCCGACAGGTCTCTTGGCATATGTGGTAGTGTAGTGCATGTAGGTGTGTGTGTAAGTAAGGGATGAGGATAGGACAAAGAAGAGGGCAATATCGTGCGCGATCCGTGGCTCGTTTTTTTTTATATTTGTTGCGTCTTTCATTGATGTATGTCCGCGCACGTGCCTTCTACTACGAGCCCCTGTGTCAATACTCATCAGCCAGAATTGAGAAGGAATTACGATTGGCGTCGAGTTTAGGACACTTCACAGAGGTTGAACTAGCCCCTGTGAAGCATGCAAACGCGTTTTCTCGTAACAAATTTCATATGCGGTTCTACGGGGATTCTACGGGAATCGAACCCGGAACCTCAGTGGAGAAAGGCAAGCAAATGCTCCGGCATTCGCCTGGTGTTGATCGAAAAAACATGGAAAACTGCCAGCAAGAACAAGAATTCGTTCTAATTAGCTATGTATGTAGCTAGGGTCGAAAATATTGTTAACGTCGAGACACATACACTAGGACCTCCCGGTCAGAGGCACTAGTGACATCCATGAGCCACCTACGCCTACGCGTATGGGCCTTACGACAATTTCTGCAAATAGGTAATCACGCCTATTGATCATTAAAAGCTGTTATTTATGAACCAGAACCAGTTGTTTATACACAATATAAAGAATGTTTTTTCCATTTCATTTTCGAAGTAGAACTCAACTGAAAACTTGATACCGAGAATGCGTTAGAAGTTTCGTGATGCTCAAAATTCTACTACGAATAACAAATATATTAATTTCCTTGGAGAAAATAAATTTTGAGTCTTTCAAGTTCTCGCCTCATCCAATAATGATAATTTAACGTAATATAATGATGTAATACTTGGTATTAACAAGGTCATCTAAAACTGCGACCAGTGGTAAGGCATATTCGTATATTAACCTGTCGGTCACATCTTCCTGCCGATTTTGAGGGGTAACATAACAGAAACACGTTAACCTTAATCTGTTGGACTACGCGTTTGAAAGGGACTCAATGAAATTATTTTCTTTCATTACCCCTTACAACATTAATCTTAAAGGGGATGTAATATTTGTAATTATCAAAATAATATGTTTACACAATTTCTTGGGTAGACGTGAGTTCCGATATATACTTTTTATTCCTTCATACGAAATATTAAATGGTGGCAAGTGAATATTCGTAGAGAATCATAAATAAATGGTAGTTAGTTTACTTTCAATTACCTAGCTTTCTCTCCTACGCTTATGTAATTAGACTGCGGAATATTTTGAGAAAGTACGTGTTCTCATGCGCATATTTGAGAACAACCAATGCAATAGTGCTGACAAAAATAGACACATGCATATGAGAAATTGTGCGGGGCATTAATGAAAACTATTTTTTGGGTTTAACTATATTTTAATAGTTTCCACTGTTGAATTAAATGAAACTTAATTATGAATTGGAAAATCAATTCAGAAAATTTCCTCAATGTCTTACTAATATAAAAAATTCAGTGCTCACTTTTCATCATCACAACTTTCAAAATGACTCAAACTTATCTTAATGACCTCACCATCAACGACAGATTTTTCTGGGAAGCGACACTGAAACACATATTGTATGCAGATTATACCCTTCTTAACAGAGTAACCCTCTTGAGCCTTTTAATAGCAATTTTATAAATTTATTCCTTTTTAAGAGACCACTTTCTGAGAAATTGTGTACATACAGTACATCGAAATTTTAGACGTTTCTCATTCCCAATTCCATCATGAAAAATTAGAGTCAGTCAGATTCCCTCGGATGAACAACCACTAACGCCTACCCTTCACTAATGAATATATTCAAATTAGACTTTATTATTATCTTCATCTCAAAAAACTCCTAGCCCGTAATCTCTGATAACAATAATGTATCTAGTCCAACGAGCTAGTATGTTCTACATAGAGTGGCTGACGCTATGATTTTAGTGCTCTTGGTAGACGCTTGAATGGGTACATTATTTGCAGTCAAAACATGAGAAGGGCCTGATGGTGGCGAGTAGAACTGTTGTACTGAACCGACGTGTTGTTTGTATCAGATCGTAATTCTATATTGTCGTCTTTTCGTTTATCTGTATTTCAATTATATATGTGGTATGTGGTTGGAATAATTAAATTCCCAATACCTTCAGTACGTTCTGCATATAACTGTGAAGATAGAAGTCATCAAACCACAAATATATAATTTTTTAAGTTTGCCGCCTTATTCGTGATCTGTGTGTTTATTTCTTATTGAAATAACATTAACTTTCAGGCGTTATGCTAACTACAATAACATTTCAGCAGCTTCCATTGTTGTGACAGGAACCGATACAGGAAGCAATGTTTGTTTCAAGTTTCACAATTCGTTCTCCTTACATATTGTGATTTGTTTTTAAATGATTGGTTTTTGATCATGGAACACAGAGTAAGAGGATTTATACTCGTATTACGCGTGGCCCGCGTCCACCCGGGTTTAACCAGCGCGAAATGTAATTCTACAATACTCTGTTTCTCCAGGGAGCGCTGCTTTGACTGCAAAAAGCATGGCTTCAATTTGCTGCAATGATGGAGGTACTTCAGCCCCTCTATGTAGTATATTCTAACTCTATCTAGTGTCACCATCTCCTTGCTCTACTCTAACTGAACCTTCCATAAATTTCATCATCAAATGAAAAAATATAATCCTAATCTCATATATCATAACAATGATAACAAATCCTCATTTTGAATAAACAAAAATATACCACTTCTATTGGTTTCACCTCAGGTACGAAGTTCCCTGCTATGACTATTACCAAGTTTGTATTGGTCAATTGAACTATATCTTAAGAGTAGAGTTCATCCAATTATCAACCTTGGACACACAAGCCCCATTTTCCCACACTTCTTTGCACCTGAAATATTGCAGTAATAATTGAGAATTATTGTTGCCACCATTAATTTAACGAAACGAACAAAACATCATGTTTATCGTAAAAAATACATTATTTCATAAATGTGCTGGATGTAGGGAAAAAACCGAGATTAATAAATCTTTGTTTACCCATTTCCCGTTGTTCCACTAGTGACAAAGCATGGGTTTGTCAACTAAACCAAGCATTCCGTACTACCGAACCAGTTTTTGGTAAAAAATATTACCTGAAAGGCGATACATGAATCCTAAATCTTGATGAACTGAAAACTCGAGTATAGGTCTGCTAGGTGTTTGCTCCGTTTTTCGACCCCTTTCAATTGTTCCCCTACCTAAGACATCGAGAATGAAAATTGGTTTACAATAATACATTGTTCAGAAATCCATTCACAAATTCCTCGAGTAAGGCACGTGACGAGTCTACATTAATATTTTTTATGAGAGTGCGATAGTGGGGGCGGGGTTGGCGAGCAAATACAGTTAAAAACCGGTTCGCTTCGGCAGCGTCATAAGACTCGAAAAAATACTCCCAATCCGTTAGATTCTCGCTCTGAATAGCAGTTTGTTCTCGGACAAAGAGGTCTGGTCGCGCTGACCTTTCAGGAAGGCGGAAGTGAGGATTCGGTATTCTCCTGACTTCTCTGGTCAGGAAACTTCAACTGGAATGCGCATTGGGCGATTAAGCTTGACATTATATCGGAAATGATTTTGAGAGACGAAACCACTCGAGTATTTTAAGGGCCCTTCTGAGTTTCCATGATTTTTGCAGCACTCAACAGAAGGTGATTCAAATGGCAAGGGTTGCAAAAACGAATCATTCACTCTAGTTCAGGGAAATTAAGATTTTCAAACGGAAAATCTAATTGTGCTGAAATTTAACGTTGGTAAGTAAGGCGTTTCCGAATTCCCATATGACATCTTTGCAGAGCCGGACATGCAAAGTCAAAGGTCACAAAAATGTTTCTTACTAAAACCTGGCATCCTATGAGTCGAATGGTGTGTGCGGGTTCTTATCAAACAAACAGAACATACAAAGAGATGGAGGAGGAGGGTTGTTTGACTGCTGAATGCCTGCTCCGAGTTGGAGCTCTTCTTTCTGGGTTGTTGATTGCTGGTACTTGCTGTTGTTGCAGTTATTTTGCCTTCGCCCCCATACGAGACGGGGATTGGGTAGAAAGGTGGGTTTGGTTGGGGGGGGGGTAGGGTTATTTCGTTTGCTTGTATATGGCCATGTCATAGCGACCCTGACGTCCATTGACTGCGCTGCTTATATTCTTTGCTCTCTTGTGAGAAGCTACTGTTGAAGGTTGACTGTTGGAATTTTATTGTTGGGCAAACGCTCAGTGGGTGTAAGCGTCGCGAGACGATTGCTGATCGTCGTGTGGTCGGACGAGATGGACGGGTGTGCACCGATTTCTTTTGCAAAATGCCTCACTAGGACAAAAGGTGCGGGGATGAGTCACAACTAGGGTGTTAGCTTAAGTGATGCGCGCAATTACTGCATTGATATTTCTAGTGGCAAATCCATTAATTTCAATTTTACTACTACAAGATATTGGGCTGCATGTCGAATGTGCTATTGCTCGCAAGGTAATATCAGCAGCAGGCGGAAACTGCGAGATTCAGAGCAATGGGACATCGTTATTTCAAAATCTGTATTTATTTAGGCTCTTTTATACATGTGTTCGTGTTCATCTGTTTGTGTGCATAATTAATGCGATTTGAAGTTCATTGCCATCGGATTATCACAAATGTATCCCGAGTAGGGTGATAGATTATCATTAAACAACTGTTTCCCTAACGAATTTGCCATTTGCCCGAATAGAACCGAGTCGCCCTACAGCTATGTGCCATGCCAAACTACGTCCTGGCGTCGACTGCTCATCAAATTGTTCATTGACAGCAGGAATGAATTTAATTATGAATGGATATTTGTCCCAGAGTAAACTACGGAAGTAACTTTGTTGTTCATTGAATAATCTTCAATTATAATTTTTAGTCTATCGGTTAACATTACGACTGTATTATCTGTGGCCCAGAGGGATAACATTAAGCGCGGTTATCGCTGCCTAATTCACTGAATACGATCTGATGCACGTGTAGCACTTTACTCGTGACCACCAATTTTCAGAAATCCAGACTTAGTTTCCCAAATAACGACGCCAAAAGTACATTCGATAAGAATGAAATGAATACATTTGACATCTTTGCAGTGAATATATCTTTTGTAGCACACAAATATTTACTGTGGTCACACAACTTTTCGCATTAGAAAAAAATTGCTTCAAATTCTAATATTTCTCTTATTTTTAAGCGCATTCACTAAGACTTCTTTGAGAATCTTTTGCAGAAGAGTATTCATATGGCCGATAAAGTGGTTAATGTTGCAGAATTTTTTCGATCAATCCTCACCAATTATACTCTTAATCATGGATTGAAGAAGAGTTACATTTCTACATGTCTAGGTACTATTTGATGTCCATCATTCATGATATCAAACACGTTGAGAATTCCCCGCGAGCAGTTTCCCGAAATTCCAAAATGAATGATGGGAACCTATTCCTTTCACACCGCCAACATTCCTGGAGTTCACTTTTAGAACAAGTCTAAATGTCTTCTGAGAAAGTTTACATTTTCATTACAGAAATATTTTTACTTCAGTTGGTAGAAATCATTCAATGGTCATACATCCTTAACTTCGTTTACTTCATTTTCTTCGTTGTGGCATATTTGACAGATTTTAGCCAGAGATAATTTCGAAATTCTGCTATTCGTATTCCGCAAACCGCTCTGCAGGGCCACTCCTCATTCTCCGCGTAACCTCTCGGACAAAACTGCGTCCGGCGCTCGAGTGTAATAGGATTACTACCTGGCATTAGCAGGCGATTCACTGGGGAGTAATAAACTATTCACCTCGTTCGTGGAAGAGCCTAGCCTCCGACGTAACTGGCGTCTCTTTCCACCGCTCGTCGAACCTCTGCTTCAGAGTAGGAATACTGAGTAAAAACAACTAGGGCAACATCAGCACATACATTCTCGCATTAACTGCAACGGCTCCGTAATGCTTTATATAATCTGCGAAAGTATTTTCAATCAGTAAACAATTTTTCCGCGACGAGGCTCGAACTCAGGTTCATCGAGTTAATTAGCTGTGGAATTTACACTTTAGACCACACAGTCGCTGTGACGTACTTACTTGGGCCGACATTTAAAAATCAGGTTGTCTCTCCCATAATTTAAACACACAATTTTCGAAAATTCAGCAGGAAAAACCAAGCGGGAAGAAAAGGAGACCTGCATCATTATCTTTATCGTTCTTTACACCACCCGAGTTTAGTCAAAAACACTGAAGCTATTTTTTTAGAAAATTTTAGAAAAGTTAGAGGATTAATATAATAAGAATAATAAAGCCTGAGAATCTCTAGGTGGGCAACGGCCTCTCCTTATGGGTGATTGCTCTTAGTAATATTCCCACAACTAAGCAACGGTTGGGGGTCCATTTTGTTTTTCTCGTGGTTTGTGATATAATAGTGAAAGGATTCTAGTTTTTTGACGGTCTTTTCTCACAGTCATAAAACGTTAGCCATTTTCCATTTACTTCCAACTTCTGAAAACCTATTTTCACTGAACTTCCCTTTACGACACCCTTCCCGGGCTCTTTCCTTTATTGCTGCTTATGTGAGCCTTTCCTTCCTTGTCTGTCATTTTCTATGGAACAATCGTGGCATTTCCATTTGCGTTTATTCTTAATTACGAAAATTTAAATGTATTTTTGTATTGCCTATGTATATTGGATTACCATGTTCTTCATCAACATGCATTTTCTTAATTATCGTTAATACTTTATTTAAACTACTTCCAAGAAGCGAAATATATGTTTTAAATTCAGAGGGCATAGAGTTCCCTTAAATCGATACAGAAATATAAATTTCGGTGAAAATCTACTGATAGGTTTTTGCGGTAGCGTTGGCAACAGACAGACACAGATTTTGCCTTCAATCCATTTTTAGGTACCAAGGACCCACGCACCGTATTATGGTAAATTACGTAATCTAAATTGGCGCTAGATGTATACCTTTTTAAGATTATAAGGTTCGGTAATAAGAATTTTGTGTCGAAAATTCGCTATTTTCCGGTGCACGATTACAATACTTTCTCTTCTTACAAAGTACGTCCTAGGAAGTAAAAAATGTGAGAGAAACAAAAGGTTTAATAATACATTATATTTAAGACATATGCCTCAGAATAAATGATACCAACTTCAAGAGGGGTTGAAAGCGATAACTTTTGCCAATGAACATATATCGTGAATATTGCATTCAACGGAATTAGATGCATTAATGCATGTGCCATTTTCCCTTGGGAGGCAACCACCTAGAAGTAGATGTTCGACAAATACATGAAGTTTCCTTGTCGGCGTCAGAATATGATCTACCGAACATTTGTTGGTAAAAAGTTGTCGAAAAATCAGAGAAAAAGTCACACGTGTAATTCCGTTATACTTAATTCCTTCTACATGCTCTTTGACCCAAAAAGATTGTCGATACCCCTCTTCACGCCCTAAAAATGTGAAATGTCTGGCGACAGCTATAGATTCAAAACCTTCAGAGAAAGAAAGCGAAGAAGAGGTATCGAGTTTTCTTTTCAATTCTGTTTTTAAAATCATCTGAATGTGGAACAACCTCTTTCCATTAAAACAAGTAAAAGGGAAAGCATTTCGCCAGGTAATATATTATGCGCCTACAATAAAAAACATTAAAATATTAAGTCCCTAAATTACCAGTTACGGAAGTCAAATAAAAAGGTCGAAAAACATTATATGATGGATTCCAATTATTACAAGAAGATAATATTTTTGTTTTCAAACTTTCGTTCTATTTCAAGATTTGGAATATTCAATAAATCGAGTCTCAAAATGTGACTCGTTTCAAAATCAGGATTATTAAGCATTGTCGCGGCCCATAAAATTAAATGAGAGAAGCATATTATTGCGAACACGAATAACAGAAAAAGAAACCACTGAGATGTTTCATAAATATTTTCCCTTGTTGACATACTTTAATTGTTCACACGTAAAAGTTGAGTAATGTATCTACACTTTATATTTTGCTTCAAGAAACGCGCATATCTATCTATTATCTGTATACTGTAGTGTATATATATATATATATATATATATATATATATATATATATATATATATATAGTGTGTAAATATATACACTACAGTATATATTAAGTAATTGCTCCCATGCAATATGATAATATTTTATTCACTGTAGTATGTACATTTCATCGTATTATTTTAGACAAAGTCAAAATATGAAAAGTATACACAAAGTAATGGCGTACGGTTAGAACGTTTAGAGGCATGCAAACGAGCTATCACGATGAATCACAAGTGTGGTCAAAATGGTGAGGAACGCGAACTTCGTAGCAGAGACCATTCTCGCAGTGTCAAAACGAAAAGGTATCTCCATTTTCTCTCGCGATCCTCAAGCATTCTTTCGAGATACTGTAATAATTCCTTCCTCTCTATTCTAATTGATGTTGACCCGGATAGCCATGACGAGAAAGGATGATTATAAACTATTCTTGAACTGCCTTTCTTGCGTTTTGGGATGGGGGAAGGAACTTGAATTACACAAAAGATTTACACACTTGCAATTCGTATCAGTATTATTAGGTGAATTAGTTATTACGGATATACAGTCAATACGTCAAGAAAGCAAACCTATCACTCATACGTTTACTCTGCTATCAATGGTCAGTCTCTCTCTCATTGTTTGATGTCCTCATCCCCGTGAAGCGGTCGGAAGGATCCCGGCGCGCAGGTAGACAGACGGGCCATGGCCTAACCGCGGATGTGGCGGCGATGGCGACGGTGCAGCTGTGGCGGCCTGCGCCGGTAAGTGGCCACGCGGACAGTTAACGAAGCCCCTTCAGCAGCTTCCGACGACGGCGACTTCCAAGCGCCCCTCTCTCCACCCCGTGAACGGCACTAGCCAGGCTTCAAAATGGAGCGCTCGGTCGCCTAATATTCGTGGAGCACCCACCCCGCGACAACATGTACTGCTGCAACTGCTGTAGTGTCGCGTTTTCAAGTTTCGCCCTCGACGAAACATCGGCACTCAGGAACGATATCAAGAGCAATCTCTCCACAGAGCACAAGTGGCTGCTTCAAGTTCACTGTATGGATTTTCGAATCTGAATGCCACTGTTTACCTACCAAGCTTCCCCACGAGAGCTCATTTCCGCAGGCGAGGTAGCGTTACATTCGATCTACTCGAACGTATGGTCCTGGAGTGGGATCTCGATTTGGCCAATTTAATTTTGGTGACCGCCTGTTGAAATTGTTTCTAAAAGTGAGTTGGCTTCCCCAAAATAGGAATTTGGTTGTAACCGGGTTCTTAAAAAACTCTCAAGCTCCAGAGGTTAGGTAAAGGCTACGCCAAGTTTTTTTGATCTCAGAGCATTTTATCTCTCCAAATTTCTCCAGCCGAAAACACAGAATGAGCAGCTTAAGAGGGCGAAAGGGTGTTCGTTCCCTGGAAGGTGGTTAAGTGGCAGCCCACAAAAGGACTGGCAGGGCGGGGGCGCGAAAGAAGGCTTTTGGCGCTCGTGGCGTGCCTACATTACTGAGCTCTTACAATATTTCACCAGGTGGTTTCACTTTCTGGAAAACATGGAAAACCGAAAAAAAAGGTCAGGACATTTGTTTGCTCTGGTAAAGTCAGGAAAAAAATCAGGGAATTTGTGAGAGAATCATATGAGGTCAGAGAAAATTTTGTGATGGTTGTAAAAATTGATATTATTTCTAAAAAAAATATTACAGAATTATTTTGACTTTATTTCTTTTTGTTGACTTTTTTGAAATTTGTACTTTATTATGGCGAATAAAAGAGCTGACAAAATGGTTTCAGAATTGCTTTAATATTTTCTTGAAATAGTGTAAAATGCTCTACAAATATTATCAGTGAAAGTTTTTTTTAACGGTACTCTAGAAAATCGGGAAGAGGCGGGGAAACGCGCGACAGCTTCTGTTTCGATCCGGTGTACTCTGAAGTGTATGTTGACTAGCAATTCAGAGGAGATCAAGTGGAAGACAAGTAAGGCAGTGCTGAATAAGTGGCCCCGGCCACTGGCTGCTCCGTGGCATACCGCCGCCACTCACTTTCTCAAACAAATTAAATTATTAAAACGTACCGAGTGCTTCGAAACATTGAAATAGAGAAGTGCTTCGCCATATTCGCTCTCGTTTTCCATGCTGCGAGCAACATTGTACAGTGAATCAACATGCTCCGCAATCAGTCTAAACTCGAGCAAAGTGGTTTTCTCCGCCCTGCAAAATACCGACACCATGTCATCAAACATTGACAATGTATTACTTTCTTGCTGCGGAGTAGAGAAAAGTTATGTAATAGTGCGCGGAAAAAATTACGAATTTTCGACAGAAAAACTCTTATTACAGGGCCCTGGTAACAAAAATGTGGAAATTCCAGTTGCAAAATTTAGAAAAAGTCCTCTAACACGTGGTGTAGCCAGAATCCATGTTTTGTGGGTCCTTGATACGGAAAAATTGAATGACGGCAAAACGTGTCCGTCCGCCTGTGAACAACGCTAGCGGCTAAACTGTTTTCTCCAAAATTGGCATTCGTTATCGATCTGGCTAAGGTCGTGGCCCTTTGAATTTCAAACTGATGTTTTAATTTTAAGGTCTACAATTATTAAGATTAAGATTTTTCCCTCAATGAAATCTGTTTCTTAAAGATAGATTTTAATATTAGGTTACGTACATTTTTTCGGAAATTTGAGTATTTTCGCATCATTTTGCATGAAAGTACGGGCGAGACAGTACCTGCTGTTTCAGTTCTCTTTTACTAGTTTTTGTTCTCTCTCAATGGGGTCAGTAAAATGGATATCCAGCAAGAAACTTCGTATCTACAGCATGTGACCTAGGACAGTGCCTTAGCCATGGACATACAGCCCTGCCAGATGGTAGAGGAGACCCCTAACATGGAAATAACGATCACCAGCAAAAGGGTAGTGAGTGACAGTACTACGCAACGAGAACAAACATCTTTCAGGGTCTTCAAGCAGCAGTGACTCTTCATAGAAACCTGAACAAATATTATATAATGTACCTGTGCAAAATAAATTTAAATCCCTAAGCTCGAAGGGTACCCAGCTTACCAGACAATAAAATCAGTCGCTTATGAAGTGACGGGAATAAGGCAACGAACTCTCCCAATAGGATTCCACATATTTTCGTCGCGGACATACCCAATTTCTCCAATACATTCAATGAAGAATTAAAAGTTTCGTCTGTACCAATTTCGTAGTGGATTTAAAGAAATCTGTAACTGATATATCCTTAAAATATATTTTATTACTTGGGAGAGTATTTTTGTTAACAGTCCTTCGAATAACGCTTGGGGTTTGTTTTGCAATATCTAAGACCTTGTCAAACTCTCAGACCATTCCACATACTGTGAAGTGTCAGTTATCGCTTTATTGGAAACATATTACATTTTGGTCATTTTCAGCAAAAATGGACGAATGAAATGATGAATAATATTAACAATCATTATCATGAATTATGAAGTAAACGATGACTGTAGTCAAAAGTTTTAATAATAGACGTTTCGATCTCGAAGAGTGAGATTCCCTTCACTATGTAACATTTCAGGAAATAATAGTTGTGTTTAAAAAAATTAACAATTATTTTAATAGTTAAAACTACGTTGTTTATTGAATATTAACACAATTCTTTGTAACAAAACTATGCATTTTCAGAAATGTTACGAACTGAAGATCAAAACGTCCATTATTATATTTTTTTTACAACAATTTCTGGAATCGTTTTTTTTCGTAATTCATTATATCATTTCAGCGATCACTCTGTACTTATTTAAGCACTGTAATATTAATTGTATTCTTCGTCTCGACTCTGTATGCAATTTGGTGGAGGGCGTGCAGCGTGCAGGTGAGTGGGCGGCGCGGCGACCTGAGCTCCGGGGACGCGCCGTGATCTATGGGTCCCGCGGCGTCTAACGGACACGAGATCGCAAGGCGAATGTGATGAACGGCGCAGGCCCGCGACCCACAACGCGGCGGCGGCGGCGGTTAGCGGGTGGTAGGCAGCGGCGTGGTGGCACGGTGGCGGGGGTGCGGCAGGCGGTGGAGCAGCGGCGGCCGGCTTGTGGGCGGTGGCCGGGCGGTGGTTGTGGCGGGCGGCCGTAGCGGCGTGGGTGCAGTGGCGGTGGCAGCGCGCGGTGGCAGCGGCGTGGGCAGTGGCGGTGGCAGTGGCGGTGGCGTGGCGGCGGCAGCAGCGCCGGCTGTGGCAGCGGTAGGCAGTGGCAGTGTCGGTGTCGGTGTCGCTGTGTCGCGTGTCGGTGTCGGTGTCGGTGTCGGTGTCGGTGTCGGTGTCGGTGTCGGTGTCGGTGTCGGTGTCGGTGTCGGTGTCGGGTCGGTGTCGATGTCAGTGTCGGTTGCGGCGGCAGTGGCCTTGATGATGGTTATGTTGCGACTTATTTCCGAATCTAGCTAACTGGCGAATCGGCCGGTTAATTTTCGCTTTAACCATAATTAGCGGATTAATAGCGGAAGCGAAATAGCTTTAAAACCTACAGCGGACTTTGTCCGGATGATGCGGCCAATAGTCCTCACTAGAAGATCAGGTGAACTACGTTACGATGACGATTGATTCGTATGCCGCAGTGCTAATGCCTAACTTAACCTCACAATCTACCTCAATTGATGCGTATCCGAGTTCAGGTGACGATTCCCCTCGCCTCTGGCGCATTTGTAACACAACCTTGAGTCTCCACATAATATGCAACACATTATTACGGCAAAATATACATCTTTAGAAGATGCGTCTCTCTCGGACGATCAATCTTCTTTGACAGAACAATGTGACTAATGCCAACATTAGACGGGTGTTGCCGGCAAATGTGCGAATTAACCCGCTAATTTTCGAAACAGCCATTTATCATACTTCAGACGTAATAGATACACCTGTATGTACCATCTGAACAGGTTGCGGACCAAGGCAGGGCTGTCAGATACGGAGGCAATTGCTCTGCTGTATAAATCTACACTACGTGATCAACAGCATCCGGACCCGTTCAAAATGGGGTTATGGTGGGGTCGTGTTTTTCATGGGGCAGGCTAGCACCCCTTGTTTTGTGCTTTGCTATCACGGCACACGCCGACAATGATGTTTTAAACACCTTCTTGCTTCCCACTGTTGAAGAGCAATTCGGGGTGGTGGTTGCATATTTCAGAGCATCTGTTCATACTGCACGGCCTGGCGGCCTGGCACAATACTGGCGGAGTGGTTACACGACAATAACATCTCTGTAATGGTCTGACCTGCACAGAGTTGTGATTCAAATGTTATCGAACACCTTTGGGAAGTTTTAGAACGCCGTCTTCGTGGCAGGTCTCACCGACATACATCGATACCTCTCCTCAGTGTAGCACTCCGTGAAGAATGGGCTGACATTTCCCAAGAAACCTTCTAGCACCTGAATGAAAGTATGCCTGCGAGAGTGGAAGCTGTCAAGGCTACGGGTGGGCCAACACCCTATTAAATTCCAGCATTACCGATGGAGGGCGCCACGAACTGGTAAGTCATTTTCAGCCACGTGTCCGGATACTTTTGATCACATAGTGTATGTATAATGTCCCCTTGCTTTATATCAGAACTAGCGGGACACGGCAGACGTTACTCTGTCCTTCCCCCCCTCTCTGTCTCTCCCTCCCTCAAGCAGAAAGTAATAGAATGTTCAAAAAGATCTCATCCTGTAGATCACGTTATGAGAAACGTTTCTTTGAGGCTTTGGCCTCAATAATTTTTTAATGCCTTTAGGGTTCAAAATTTTGTTTAATGCCTTTAGGCCTCAACATTTTTTTTAACACGTTTCCTTTAGGAGTTATTTAACAATATACATTCAAAAATTCCTGCCGAGTGTGCTGTAGGTTGCATTTGACGTTAATATTTTTTTATTCTACAGCGGCACCTAGTCATTTTTCCCGATATTTTAATAGTTATTCTGCTATTCATAGAGGAGATGAATTTAACATATCATAATAAAAATTGGTCCAGCCGTTCTTGAGTTATAAATGGTGTAACTAACCCAACTTTGTTTTATCTATTTATATGTTATAATTCATCATTTCAGAACTGTCTGATTTACCAAGTAGTCACTCTTCTATACTCTGGTATTTTTGTTCATACAATGAGGATAAATTTCGTGAGGGCCATGGAAGATCCCGAAAAAAATGGTCCGTACATTGAAGGCCGAGTGGCCGGTTTTGGAGACGGGATTCTTATTATCAACATGTCTTCTCAACGCATTATTAGAGGGTGGACGGGAGAGGAATAAACGACGCAGCAAGGGTGGTTTTAGAAAGATTTCTTCCTTAACTGATGGGATTTTATAGCTCTCTGGGATGTTTGACCTAACATCTCTGAGACCTCATCGGGGAGTTCAGGTAAAATGTCAAATGAACGCTAAAACAGGCTTGAGATATGACAGTGAAATTTGCATATGTGAGTAGAATTACACGGTATAATGCTAGGTGAAAATAGTCCTGCATTAAGCAAGTGATTGCATTAGTGTGTTTGCTTCGTTGTTACTTAAAACATTTTTTTAAAATTTACATCAGTTTTGTTGCAACAGCATAATTCCGAACTTCTGACATTTTCGAAAATTGAAATATTTTTTCGGTTCCCACCGTGGAAAATCCAAGTGAAGAGAAATATTGTCCATATTAAAGTTGATTTTTGTAGGCTAAAGATTTTGAAAGATTATACTCTAAACAAAAGATAGAATTCCTCCCTTATCATGCGATACATCTATAAGATCTGACCACAATTGAAGTCATTTAAGCGTTGAGGTAACGATTACATTTTGGCGATCGTGGGGATTATAATGAATACATTTTGGCAATTTTTCAAGGGGACTATGATTACTTGGCCATAAACACATTTATTATCTATTGGCAAGAATCGTTAATGAAGTTGTGTTATGGCATCAGAGACTGTATGTAGATCGACATCCAGTCGTCCAAGTCAATCATTAGAAATTCACACATTTTGAATCCGTTATAAGGGGAAAATAGTTATCAACAATGCACATAACGGATAAAAATGAAGTAATTTAAATTCGAGCAATTTTAAAAATATCAAATATACTTTTTTGGAAATACTATTAATTTTCTGCGAAATCTGTGCTTGGCATTAAAACCATAACATTATATCTGGAGAATGTAAGACATTTGAGAAGAAATTATGGAACAATTTGCAATCACAAATTGTGGTGTTTAACCGCAGGCAAAAAACCTATTTTGAATAAAATCAGAATTTCAGAGAAAATGTTGTGATAGGAAATGCAGGAACTAACAATCAATTCGAAGAACACAAAGCACTTTCAGGGCGTACGTACATCTGTCCAAATCTACAGTAAATTCTTGACCTAACACTAGTTTTTTTTCTCTGCACTACGTTAACTTCGACATTTTCTGGAATATTTAATAGTATTTCTGCGACATCATTCACTCAACCTTATTGTGTATATTCCTCGACAACCTTCAGAAGGAGAATTTTAGACAAAGCATTTTGTCAGCTGAAAGAAGAGCCCAAGCATATAACGACGCACGCAAGGAAAAAGAGCAATACCACGAGCCTTCTCGTCTTCCGCTAAAAGGATTTCGCCCTGAGGTGAAATCTCGTCGGGGCGGCGGGGCGGGGGCGGGGGGCGGGGCGGGACGGGGCGCGGGCGGGAGCGGCGGGGCGGGGCGGGGCGCGGGGCGGGCGCACATGGATTGAAATCCTTAAACGAGGTTAAAATTTTTAAAAAAATTTTGGCAAAATGCCAAAAATAATGGCTGTCTGGGGGCTTCTATTGAGATTTTTTGATCCACTAAATACGAATATATGAAAAATGAAAATTCGAAATGGCGAATGACATTTGGAAAAACGTGGAAGAATGCACCAAAAATAATATATTTGAGTTTCGAATTACGAATTTGATATAAAAATTGAAAAATAGAAAATGGTTCACCATTTTCTAATGTAATATACATATGAATGAACGATTTGAAATTGAACGTGAAATTAAGGTGTTTATGCGTACACATGTATTTATAATATTGGACAACAAATGTCAATTTTTTCTGGTTCTTGGATAAATGTAGATGATTATTACAGAAAATGGATTGCGTAATATTCATACGTCTTTTCATATTTCCTATCACGTACAGTTTTCGGGAAATTTACAACAGTAGCATTTATACAGTTTGGTGAATCATGGTAACTTTAAAGGACATATTAAGATACTTCCCTCCCTGCAAAGGATCTTTGGGCACTCTTTCTTCTGTATGACTAAGATGGTGTCTGCAAACATGGCTGGGTCCCATCTTCCCTGACACAGAGCCTTACGTTCAACATGAAATATGGCTTTCACTTATAAGTTCCGGTCGTTCGTACGCACGGTTGTTTGGTTGGTTGATTGTTAGTGATTTCGAGCGCGTCAACTAATGAGGTCATTAGTCCCGTAAGTGTAGTGTATGCCCCCCCCCCTTCGGGAGGCGGTGATCTTCGCGCGCTGGATTGCATGATCTGGCGCTGGCCTACACTCAGCTAGCACGGGATTTAAAAGCCCCAACAATAGTTTAGCCAATCTAAGAGAAAAAAAACTTTTTTCTTTCAATTTTGGCCAGAGTTTTAGGCATTTCATCCCAATGTGTGGCGTGGCGTGGAGGCGCTGGCGGGGTGGCGCCGTAAAGAACGCGCGAAAGCATTCCGGGCGCGTCCACGCGCGCGTGGCAGCGGCGGCGGCTCGGGGGACGGGGTTCGACAGCGGAACAAAAGACGCGCGGAGCACCGCTCCCTTTCGCCCCCTCCCCACCTCCGCCCGCTAATTTGCTCAGAGGCCGCGCCCCGCCCGCCCGCGCGCGCCTTCCGGGCAGCTGGGGCCGCCTCCGCCCCCAACCTTCGCGGGGGCAGACCCCCCTCCCTCGCCCGCCTTCATGCGCCTCTGCGCTATCGTCTTCTTTGATTTACGGCGTTGCCACCTTCCCTTCTCATAACGCTGTCTCCGTTCGGGCTTCAGGTCTCATTTTCTTTTCATGATTTCCTCCCAAAACTACCTCGCTCTCTCTTTGGGTTACTACGTTCTCATATTGGCCACTACTACCAGTATCACCTAGTTCGTATCAACCAGGACCTCATTTTCCTTCACATTTTCCGTAAAAATATATTTCGTCAGCAACTTCCTTTGTTTTGTTCTCTTTTATAAGTTCAGTTATTATAATTCACACGATTAACTATTTCCTTGGCCTTGTCCTCTCTTATCCACTTTTCGTGCCTTCATTACTATTAACGTCAATAACTATTTCTCTCCTATTAGTTCAACAAATGCATTACCACCACTGCTTTTTCAAACCTTTTCCTTCTAATCTTAAAAATACCGCTGCTTTCATCTTTCTTTTGCCCAGCACCATCAACGAATGCGTGCCCTACGCCTCCTCGTCTTTCTCTATTTCCATATCGTCGTCTTCGTCGTATCAACCCTGTTCCCTCTGCCATCTCCTTCTCCACCGATATTCCAGCGTCGTCATTGGCCGCATTCATCTCCCGCCGCAGGCAGCCGCGTGCGCGCCTCGCTGTGTTCTCGTTGACCCGCGAAGAGGTCGCCCTCCGCCCAGATGCAAATAATTCACCGCCCCGCCGCCGCCGCCGCCCCGGGGCTGGGCGCGCGCCCAGTGAGCGGAGGCGGAGGCGGAGGCGACGGCCGCGGCTGCGGACAGTGAGGCGGTGGCGGTGGAGGCGGCAGAGGCAGACGTAGAGGCATAGGGAGAACGAGACGTAGATGTAGAGGCACATGGAGAAGGAGAGGTGTATGCAGAGGTACAGGGAGATCGAAAGGTAGATTTAGAGGCGGAGACTGAGTTAAAGCGGAGAAAGCAGGTCGGAAATCCAGAAATGCGCTCAGTGTTTTTTTCTCTTCGCGTGTCTGTATCCATTGCGACGGAAAGCACCAGGCCAAACAATTTTTAAACCCCGTCAAAGTGACATAACACTCAAGAAACTCCAAATAATGTTTGATCATAAGTATCACAGACAACCATCACACTACCCTAGATAGCAAGGCGCCCGTGTTTGTTTTTACATTTGCGCGTTCCATTGTGTCAATTTTTCCTAATTAATTAAAAAAGTATTTGATTAAAATCTAAGTGATATTAATTTTCTCTTGATTAGTTACATTTTGTGTATCTCTTTAACATTGCTTTAATTTTATTGCTGTTAGTGAAGGCATCAACCCTACGATAGTGATTCTCATTACATTAAAGGAAGAAATCTTACATTGGACATTTTGACCTTTAGTCGGCGAGTAACACTTCAATTTATGATTATGAAAGTTAAGAAGATAAAGATAAATTTATAATGTGTATGACATATTAAGGAATGTTAAATATAATTAGGAATTGTTATTTAAAATATAACGTTGAGATTCTACACTGAGAATAAAATTACTTTTTGCACATTTTTTCAAATATTCATTCAGCATTATTCCAAAAGTACAGACTCAGATTCTCTGTAAATAAATACGTATGATGTATTTTTCATGTTTCTATTTTAATAAATTCAATATGTAATTAAATATAAGAATTTTGTGTAAGGTTCTTTCTGACGCCCTTGGAGTAACACAGATTCGAGACAAACTTTTATTACTATTTCTTCTCATTGAAACCTTGTTTCATTTTCAAAGAATAATCGAACATACTGCTATTGAGAATTGCTTAGAACTGTATCATTTCAAGTTCCTTATAAACAAATATAATATATGATATACACTTATTAGGATATGTACTTTACAAAAGCGCGAGAATGTGTTTGTTGGGGTATGTGTCAGAAATATTTAGGACCACAGTAGTAATGGCTCTGAAATTTGGCATGAATCCTTGGGGAGGCGGTCAAGAGTGAAAAAAATGTAGTTATTATTCAAAACGATGTTACTCCAAATGAGTTCTTATAGTATTTGGGTAAATGCAATCCCCAATGCAGCAGGGCGTCATCGTTGAAGGGTTTTGCCTAGTGCCGGGGCGAGCAGAAGGGCAGGTTCGATGGGGCGTGCATAGCGCGGGTGAAGCGTGTGGGGCGGGCGACGTGGCTTAATTCAGAGGGTGTCACAAAAATGTACACACACTTCAAGCTAATACAAAACTGTAAGAATGATGTATATCATAGAAAACGAGCTACACTGCCAGCGCTTTGATTACACATTGAGTCAGTATGCGCTTCAATCGCTTAATATACTTTCGAAAATGTTGCTCGAAGAGTAGTTCAACTAGTCAAAGGGCTATCGACGCCGATAGTGAACATTTGGAGCATAGTGATAGGATAGTGAGCATCTGGTGTGCCGGTTGTACTTGTAAAAGTCGAAGATTGTAAGTGCTTATCATTTTATATTAGTGCAAATTCAGCATGAAGGGTATATACATTTTTTGTACGCTCTCAATTATTGTAAAATAAATACCCGGACAACGCCAGTTAATCATCTAATGTGCAATATTTGTTGAAGAATCTTCTATATTAATTAAAAAATTTCGTGCACCATAATAACAGCACATCTTTTCTCAACCTCTTTTAAACCACTACCTTCATTTAATTTGTATAGTAGGGGAACTAACTTTTTTGTTGAACAATAAATTATGAAACGTAGGAGTGCAATAGCAGGTTTTTAGCCTCCAAATTACCAAGACGCCAAACACCCCTGGCACCTCAGAAAAGAGTTGTCGCCTGTGCATTTAAATGCATTTCTAAGCGCAGTTGAGGCACAAGACTTCTCCATCCCCACTCCGAGCAGTAGGTAAAGTGGCCCGCACATTAAAGAAGGCCTCACAGTCATTTTTTTTTGCCACGAGAAAAATAGGGCAAGTCGTTATACAGCGCGGATCTGGAAGTGATGTGCTTATGATGAGTTCCCCGGGAAAAGAGCTGAAGAAAAGAAGAGTAGCAGGCGGGCGGTTTGGACGGGGGGGGGGCGGAGAGGGTGCGAGCGCCTGGGGCGGGGTAATGAGAGCTTTCCCGCGAGCGGGCGGGGGTGGTAATTTATGCGCGCCGGCGTCCCTGTGGGCGGGGCAACCAGGCGGGCGAGGGTGGAGGAGCCTGCGGGGGAGCAGCACGGACGCGGACGGGCATTCAAGCACAGGAGATTTCCCTCTCAGTTTTGGCTTGAAGGCTGTATCTTGGTTTCCACTCTCAGGGATTAACATACGATTTAAATTACGAACCCGAGAAAATTAATATTTATAACAAATTGTCTTACAAACAGCAAGGAAAGAGACATTATCGAAATAACCTTCCAATTACGAACAGTAATAATACTGGAGAGATGATGTGGCTAAATTACTCTGAAATACACCGCTATACACTGCATTACTATCTCGCGATATAAAGTTTACTTGTTTACCTTGCTCTGAATAGTCCATTAATTTAAAGTGCGAATTAAACAACGAACTTTATAGAACTCTAACTTGTATAAACTTTCTCAGGTTTTTAAATCTCCAAAGGTATAATATAATATTTGACACTAACTGCGTAACCAAGCAATGTTCTGAGTCGGAAAAGAACGTGAAATAACCTTACAATATAGAAGAAAATGCAAGAAAATTATGTCGCTTCCAAACTGGGGGGCAGCAATAAAAGAAAAATCTTGAACTGAAATTAGTATTGATGCCGTAGTTTTAACGTGGCGATCAAGCCCCGCTCTTCCGTCTGACGACGAGGGATTTTGCTATGCTCCTTTCACCCACTAGCTAGAAAAGGAGGTATCACTCGGGGCGACGGAACAGTGATTTTGAATTTTGCTTAGTAGACTTGCATTTAGGCTTGAGGAATGATTTTCATGGCAGTAAAATCCTCTGACAACGACGAAGAACCATCGATTGAAAACGAATGGCAGTAGAATTATCTTCAGTTAGCGACTTAAGTTCGACATTCTGTTATTTTTTTTTTAAACCCGTTTAACGTGGTGAGAGCTAGAACTCAGGGGATTCAACTACAGCGACTGGCAGTAAAGCTCACTCTAATCATAAACCCCGGATAAAAACCCGAACCAGGGCCAGATTTACAGATGTCGACCGACCGTGATGTGGCGTGTGACGTGAGCGTGGCGAAAGGCGTGTGAGAGGCGGGATTAGGTGAGGCGAGAATGGGAGGGTTAAGCGGACGAGGCGTGGGGTGAGAGGGGAGAGGAGGTGAGGCGAGGCGAGAACGAGGTGAGCGGAAGAGAGGCGAGAGGGCGAGGCGATAGCGAGATAAGGTGAGGCAAGGCGGGACGAGGTATGGTGAAAAACCGGACGAGGCGAAGTGACCGAAAGATGAGAGGTGAGGCAGGCGGGGACAGGGTGAGGCGTGACGAGGTGAGTGGGACGAGGCGAGAGTCGAGGCAGGCGAGAACGTGGCGAAAGGCGGAGGTGAGGTGAGGCGAGACGAAGAGGCGAGGCGAGGCGAGGCGAGGCGAGGCGAGGCCGAGGCGAGGCGAAGGAGGCGATGGCGAGAGGCGTGGCGAGAGATGAGGAGAGGAGAGAGGCGTGGCGAGCGTGGCGAGGCGAGGTGAGGCGAGGCCAGAGTGCGTGCGAGAGGCAGGCGAGGCGTGGCGAGGGGGGCGAGGAGCGGCGAGTGGCGAGGCGTGGACGAGAGGCGAGGCGAGGCGAGGCGAGGCGAGGCGAGGCGAGGCGGATGGGTGCGAATCCACGCGCCGCCACCGTCGAGGGTCGGAGGTCGAAGGCTCATCAGGCGTCGCAATTTTCCGCGCCGTTATGCGACGGCGTCGCCCGCCCACGTTCGCGCTCTCAGCCCCGCACTCAACGGACCGCTCCACTTGGCCCCACATTTGCTTCACTCACACTCAGCTAGGAATGAACACGGAAAAAACAAAACACAATCATTGTGTAAAACATAGATGGTTGAGTACACACTTTTGCATATGTAATGCTGGCTTACAACACTTCCTTACATTGATATGTACGGTTGTCTTAGAATAAATATAACTAGGAGGAGGATTGATGACCAGAACATCGCCTAAAATTATCAAGAACATGTCTTTTAAATGCTTCAAATACACTGAAAGTAAAGAAAATGACGTAAAAAATTGATCAAAACACGTTCAAATGAACAACTTAGTTTCAAATTATATTACTGATGTAATCGAGTCTTCTTCGTTTTGGTCAAGTGTACCAACCGGTTGGTTTGAACTGATCTTTACAAGGAAATCACTGTCTTTAGTTAAACGGAAATCGGCCAAACTGACAACAGCACTGATATCCGTCACAGGAACCTTAGATAACATACTCACAACGGCTGACATTACAACTTCTGAGCGAAGAAATCGAACACGGTACTCAGAAATTCTGTGGAGTACATTTGTTTTTAACCGTAGATATTATTTATAGCAAGTAACATTAAAATGATATTGAAGTTGATAAAATTAGCAAAATATGCTTTAAAAATACTAAAAAATGTAAAAACATGACTTATTAGTCAAAATCGACAAAAATGCATAAAACGTCATGTAAAATTGGCCACTTGTTTTGTGTCATCATAAAATAATATATAGACTAAAAATCATTGTTCTAAAGGGAAAAGAAAAAAAGACATTTTAAATCTACCCCCAAAACATAACACACTTTTGAGCATGATAGGGGTGGAAAAATATATTATTTTGGCAAAGAATGTTAGAAGTGGGAAAATCTATTTTGCGTAGTCACGCATGTGACATTCGCCCCTGATTATCAGGCAACCTCCAAAGCACATGTGTTCGGCAGGCACATGAAAACTCCTACATTGACTTCTTCATAACGTGACTTGCCGTGATTAACACAGGCGTCAGAACGTGTGTGCCTAACTAATTGCATTAAAAGTTAGGGGCAGATGTCACGTTTTACTGTGATATTAGAATTTTTTGCCCGGAATGTCCATTAGCAAAAAGTAATCATCTTCGACCTCTCTGCATACCTTAGAAATGTGTAACATTGATTAGGTTATGTATGAGCATTTTGCATCTTCCGAAATTTTAGAAGAATCATTACTTAGTTGTTGAGACATTCATACCGACGGCTGAGAGTGGCCTATCTTCCAGGTACGGCCACAATAGTAGTACTTTCCAGGTTACGTTTTCCATTATCTTATGGTCTGCGGAACCGTGTATTAAGCGAGTTTTTTTTACCTTACAAGAGTGGCCTGCGGTTTCATGGGCTTGCATCGAAAAGAAAGGAAAAGCAAAACACCAGACCTTACCTAGAAAGCGTCAGCTGTGGCCCAGAGGTCAGCTGATTGATTTTTTTGTTAGTAATCACGTGTGCATCAACTGCTAAGGCCATTAGTCCCGTAAGTTTAGTGCGTTTCCTCTGGAGGTGGCGGGGGTCTTTAGCCACTGTATGGTAAGATCCGGCTGGGACCTCCCGTCCATTAGCTGGGTTTTCCCGAACAAGGTATCTTCCACCAGCGAAGCACCGCCACAACCGGAACAACGTCGAAGAGCCCGACTGGTCTCTCGACATGTGTGGAAGTGCAAGGTAGTATAAGTGTGAATAAACGACAAGGATGAGGAAGGAAAGATTGCGAAACGTTCTTGGCCAGTTTGTTAAGGTGCTGCTCCAGCGTTCGCCTAGTATTATCAGAGAAATCATGGAAAACTACCTCTCAGAGCAGCCGGCCGCTAGAATTCTCCCGCAGGCCCCAACGACCTATCTGTCAAGCTAGTGTCGAAAATCAGGACTCGAACCAAGAACCTCCCAGTGGTCTGCACTGGGCACAACCTTGCGACCTTTGTCTCCGGGTTTCCGGCGAGGAGACACTCGGAAAGGAACGGCACTTCCGGTGCAACATGTGCACGCCGCTATATCATGATCCAGTCGGGCCAGGAAATGTGGGGAAAGTTTGGAAAGCTGTTTGGTCGGTGTGATAATTTCTGCTGTTTTTTACACATTATTTTGATACCACTTCGCGGTGATATTTTAAAACATTTGGACTTGCAGTTTTTTTTTTGTTTTTTTTTTGACGAATGACAATTTCTCAACAAGTTTTAAACCGAGTTTATCCTGATTACTTGAGAATCTCTCTTCTCTGGAGTGACAAGCATTATCAAACCAAACCAGAATGTTCATCGTAAATGATATATTTTCATTCTAAGTGGAACTAAACCAACGAACGGACGCATTCCTCAGCAGTAGCTCGCCGCAAGAGCGTGAGAAGTAGTCGGATGGCAGCGCAGGAACGGAGCAGTTGGGCCGTGACCGCAGTGGGAAGCAGTCGACATAGAAACATCGCACGAAGCGATGTACAGCTGAAGCCATCCCGCCAGTCGTGAAAATAACAAAGAAATTAAGATAGAAACAGCGGTTAGTTTAGTTCACAAGTAACAGGCGTAGCGAGCTAAAAGTTCTATTTTTAGCACTAGCGCTAAATGTGAGACAATACTCGAGAATTTACATTAAGTGGATACAACAAAAATAAACTAATTTCATCTAACCACATCAGATACGACTAACCTTAATGTATCATTATGTGGATTTATACTTGAATTAAAACTCAATACGACTGTCTAAAAAATGTATTACAAACGTGGTAAAAGTGATTTTATTTAACTCGTAGGATTGAACTACTCCCTTTATTGAGCTCGTGACGCCACCTTTCCCAAAAAAATAAAATGTTACATATACCCGTCGCATTATAAATAACTATTATGAAAATAGTACTTATGTATTTTTTATTTCCGACCCTAGCCTACTCTTTAATACTTACGTATGAAAAAGAACTATTGCAGTGCAATTGCGCACAGCAACAATTTTTCGTCAGAACACGTATAATGGGTCCATGATATCGAAAACGTGGTCCAACCCTACTCCTATTTGTTGTAAATTATATCTAATAATTTGGGCAGTCAGAATTCACACTTTGTGTGTTCTTGATACCGAAAAATTGGTTTGAGGCAAAACATCTGTCCTTTTGTCCGGGCGTCAACACGACCGGGCGTTCACAACGTCACACGTCACACGTTTATTACATCCACAAACCATTTAGACGATTTCCTCCATATCTAACTTTCCCCGATCGATCTACCTGAACTCGAGGTTATGCGAAATTCAAACATATATTTTGATTTTTGAGAATACTTTTTATGAAGCCTCAATGTTTTCAATATTTTATCAAAAACTTGATCGACGTTTTTGGGTTATTGTTTCTCTGGTAGAATAAAATATGCTTAAAAATGGCGCACGACCCATTTTTGTTTAACGCCCTGAATTTTCGAAAAATGAGATATGTTATAATTTTTTAGATGATTCTCAACAACTATAATATTGACGTTTATTCATAATGTAATCTATTTATTAAATCTAGATCGCGAAATTATTCTTAAGAACGAATGAAAAGGGACCTCCAATTCGGAACCCCACATTAACTAAAACCAAAATCTTATCAATATGACCAAATATTTCGCCAGTTCCCCTAGCCGCACAATACCGTCTGTTATTCCGAGACAGAGACGATGGTATGGGCACGAGACAGGTTAGTACGGTCGTTTTATCGGGAGATAACTATGAAATCGGTCCAGCCGGCCGTAAACTTTTCAACGAAAGACGATAGAGCGGACGAACGACAGAGACCATCGTACGAGCGGGAAAAAATGCCCCCGAGGAAGAAAGGCGAACGACCAATTAATGAGTAGAAAGGCCAGGCCTAGCGAGGTACTAACCCGCTTGCGAGAGGCGGGTGGCGGCGACGGCGGAGAACCAAGACGAGGAAGACATGAAAGCTGCATATAAAATACGGCTGGCACTTCCAGCCCGCACTAAACTCACCCAGAAGAAATTGGTCAAAATATTATTCCTTTCTACCTAGAAAACGCGTGATTTTTTTTCGTGGATGTAAATAGTATTGCTTTTTTAAGACTGTGATGTAATTTTTTCCCAGAAATTACAACTTCCTTCCACAAGCTATTGTTCATATATAATTCAATATATTTGCGCGATGGTCATATTTTAAAGAACGATCACGTGATTCTAAATTAAGGCGTATGTGCAGTAGAGAATGCTTAATTTTATACACCAAACAATGCAATTTCCCATATGAAAATGTCGATAGAAAATAAGAAAAAGGTATAATTCTATTTTAATATGTATATTCCGACTCTTACTGTTAATGTCGCCAAATTTGGACACATACGATAAATAGAAAGGTTTCGGTACGTGTTAACTCAAAGAGCGTAAATTAATATCGATTGATTAATCATTCCCGGCACGTTAACTACTAAGGTCATTGGTTCCGTAATAGTAATGAATGGTTTATCCCGGGAGATGGAGGACTCCCTCTGCTGGATAGTGTGATACGTCGCTGACCAGCATGTCGACTTCCCTATCCATCGTCAGGGCCGGAAGAAGTTTTAAATTCTTGCCATGTGTGGTAGTGTAGTGCGTCTAATATTGACCGATCAATATCACGCCTAATGTTGATCGGAAAAAACACGGAAAAATGCCGATCGAGCAATCGTCCGCTAGAATTCTCCTCCAGACAGCGTCTGAATTCATCTTAGGTATCTATCTAGTGTCGAAAATCCGCCACCGTCGAGAGTCGAACACTAGGACCTCCCGGTGAGTCAAGTCGAAATGCTAGCGCTGAGTTACCTCTGCCGGTATATATTATACAGAGGGAGATTTTGTTTGTGTGACATGATAAACGAGTTCATGTTACTTGTTGGAAATGAAGTGTGGGAAATTCCAGGTTGGATTGCCTCTTGTGGGGTTCACTTTAACAGGCGGAGTGGCGGGTGAGTGGCATCGCTGCAAAGCGCGGAACTGCGTGTTTCATTTGGCTTGCGACACGCGCGTCGAATCGGGCCTGTGTGGGGCGGGAGCGGGGCGGAGCGGGAGCGGGCGGGGGGAGCGGGGCGGCGCGAAGCGGGGGGGCGGAGCGGGGTGGCAGGGAGCGGGGCTGGGGCGGGGCGGAAGGGTGGGGCGGATGGTGGGTGGAGTGCGGGCGGGGTCGGGCGTGAGCCGGGTGGGCGGGGGGGGCGGGAGCGGGGCGGGCGGCGGGGGGCAGCGGGCGGGGCGGCGGCGGGGCGGGGGGGGCGGCGCGGG
Source organism: Gryllus bimaculatus (assembly GCA_017312745.1). Taxonomy (NCBI): domain Eukaryota; kingdom Metazoa; phylum Arthropoda; class Insecta; order Orthoptera; family Gryllidae; genus Gryllus; species Gryllus bimaculatus. The sequence goes on from BOPP01000025.1 coordinate 8,902,820, forward strand.
CGGAGCGGGGTGGCCGGGGGCGGAGCGGTAGGGCGGGGCGGCGCGGGGCGGGGGCGGGGAGGGGCGGGGCAGGCGAGCGGGGGGAACGTCCGCCGCGGGCGTGAGCGTGGCCTGGATCTTTCGTTGGTGCGTCTCCCTCCCCATTCCAATCGCTCGTTTTATTTTTTTGCCAATTGTCCAGCTCTTTGGACACGTTGCATAGAAACCGACATTTTAGTCCGTACTTCAGAACTTTAGTCTTGGATTTGGAACTTTTCTTGGGGCTCTGTGTTGGGAGAATATAGTTCACTTTAAATCCTCAGGCTTTTTATTGTTTGGATGTGACCATAAAGATCGCACGTTACTTTGTTAAACGTTTACAGTTGAGGTTGGAAACAAATGCTGCGATGTTGAAATGAAACATTATCGTCAGAGTAACCTGTTAACATTCCATGAATATTCTCACAATAATGTTACATAATTATAATAAAATAACAAAGAGATAAAAATGGTTTTCGTTTTATTCTATCAAAATTACTATAATTCCGCGAACAAGCGTAAAGTATTTGGCATATTTCGTTCCAAACATTGCGGGCAATGTTTATGGAAGCAGAAAATTCAGAAATTCGAAGTGCCGCTTTGTTCCGAGAATATCGCGTCAGTCCACTTCCTGCAGCGGAACAATTTATGGCGTTCGTGACCGGCGTATTTCACTAGCAACGCGATCCGCGCTCCGAAACAGATTTTTCTCGGCCGCATGCGCGGGGTCCGCCCACTCCTTCCGCCCACGCCCAGCACTTCGCGCCCGCGCCCGCGCCCGGGACATCTTCGCCTGCGGCGGGACGGCGCCTCCCCGCGCCGGCCGATAGGCGTTCATTAGTGCGTCTTCAAACATCGTGGCTGGATGCTCCTGACAGTCCTAGGGGAAAGGGAAGGGCTAGGGCGTGGGGACGGAAGGGATGGGTTAGAATGGCGCATCATGAACAAAAAATTTCCTGCAGTTTTCCTTGGGATTATACGGTTTCACCTGCCTCTGGTTTCTCTTTTTCTCCATCATCATCTCTCTCATTATCATACTCTCATCTATTCGTAATAAGACTATCGCGTCTGCCCGCTCTTGGAAAGATCAACTGAAATTAACATATTTTAAAGAAATATTCATACGTTTGCGACCAACATAATTATAAATTAACAATGATAACTATTTACTATACCTTCACTAATCGCAAAAGCGAATATTTGGTTCAATTTCACACGTTTATGTAACCTCTAAATATTTGACGTCACGTTTCACAGCAATTACATCCATTTCTTTTACATACAATTTTACATACACATTCGTAAAGAAGGGAGCTTGGAGGACATTTCCGTATCACAGCAATCGCATCGTAGAATGTCTTTCGATTGGGTCTATTTCAGAGGGTTTCAAAGGGTCGTTTGGTCAAATCT
>BOPP01000025.1:8904272-8914877 GCA_017312745.1 Gryllus bimaculatus
CGAGAGAGATCGGGCGGAACTGTGGAAAGTTTTGGGAAAAGCTGTTTGGTCGGTGTGAAAATTTCTGCTGTTTTTTTACACATATTTTGATACCACTTCGCGGTGATATTTTAAACATTTGGACTTGCAGTGTTTTTTTTTTTTTTTTTTTTTGACGAATGATAATCTCAAACAAGTTTTAACCGAGTTTATCCTATTACTTGCAGAATCTCTCTTCTCTGGAGTGACAGCATTATCAAACCAAACCAGATGTTCATCGTAAAATGATATATTTTCATTCTAATGGAACTAAACCAAACGAACGGACGCTTCCTCAGCAGTAGCCTCGCCGCAAAGCGTGAGAAGTATCGGATGGCAGCGCAGGATACGGAGCAGTTGGCCGTGACCGGCAGTGGGAAGCAGTGACATAGAAACATCGCACGAAGCGAATGTACAGCTGAAGCACCCGCAGTCGTGAAAGATAACAAAGAATTAAGATAGAAACAGCGGTTAGTTTAAGTTACAAGTAACAGGCGTAGCGAGCCAAAAGTTCATTTTTAGCACTACGCTAAATGTGAAGACACTCTCGAGAATCTTCCATTAAGTGGATACAACAAAAATAAACTAATTTCATCTAACCACAATCAGATACGACTAACCTTAATGTATCACTTATGTGATTATACTGAATTAAACTCAATACGACTGTCTAAAAAAATGTATTACAACAGGTGGAAAGTGATTAATTTAACTCGTAGGATTGAACTCTTCCCTTTATTGAGCTCGGTGACGCCAACTTCCAAAAATAAAAATGTTACATATACCGTCGCATTATAAATAATATTATGAAAATAGTAAACTTAATGTATTTTTTATTTCCGACCCTAGCCTACTCTTTTAATACTACGTATGAAAAAGAACTATTGCAGTGCAATTTGCGCACAGCAACAATTTTTTCGTCAGAACACGTATAATGGGTCCATGATATCGAAAACGTGGTCAACCTTACTCCTTTGTGTTGTAAATTATATCTAATAATTGGGCAGTCCAGGATTCCACACTTTTGTGTGTCCTTGATACCGAAAATTGGTTTGAGGCAAAAACATCCTGTCCTTTGTCCGGACGTCAAACACGCACCGGGCGTTCACAACGTAACACGTTCCACACGTTCATTATATCCACAAACAATTTGACGTTTTTCCTCCAGAATCGTTAAACATTTCCCCCGATCGATCTAACCTGAAACTCGGCATGCGAAATTCAAAACATATATTTGATTTTTGAAGAATACTTTCTAAATCTAGAAATCGCGAAATTATTCTTAAGAACGAATGAAAAGGGAATCTCGAATTCGGAACCCAGATTAACTAAAACCAAATCTTATCAATAGACAAATATTCGCCATGCCCCTAGCCGCACAATACCGTCTGTTATTCCGAGACAGAGACGATGGTGTGGGCACGAGACAGGTTAGTACGGTCGTTTTAATCGCGAGCATAACTTTCAACGAAAGACGATAGAGCGGGACGAACGACACGAGACGTCGTACGACGGGAAAAAATGCCCCTGAGGAAGAAAGGCGAACGACCATTAATGAGTACGAAAGGCCAGGCCTAGCGAGGTAACTAACCGCTTTGCGGAGAGCGGGTGGCGGCGACGGGCGAAGAACCAAGTCCGAGGAAGACCTGAAAGCTGCATATAAAATAACGGTGGCACTTCCAGCCCCACTAAACTCAACCCAGAAGAAATTGGGTCAAAAATATTATTCCTTTCTACCTAGAAAAAAGCGTGGATCTTTTTTCGGAATGTAAAGAGTATTGCTTTTTTAACGACTGTGATGTAAATTTTTTCCCAGCAATTACGACTTCCTTCACGAAGCTATTGTTTATCAATATAATTCAATATATTGCGCGTCTGATCACATTTTAAAGAATGGACTCGTGAATTCTAACTTAGAATAATTGCAGTCGGGAATGCTCAATTTACACACCAAAAAATGCAATTTCAAATATGAAAATGTTCGATAGAAAAATAAGAAAAGAGAAGTAATAATATTTAACATGTATTATTCCGACTCTTACTGTTAATTTGGCCAAATATGACACTACGATAGATACATAAGGTTTTGGCACGTGTTAACTCAAAAGGATGCGTAAATTAATATCGATTGATTAATGATTCCTGCACGGAGCCAACTGCTAAAGTTATTAGCCCGTACTAGTAATAAAAGTTTATCCCGGGAGATTGAAGTGTTTTTCTCCCTCTGCTGGATAGTGTCACAAGGCGCTGACCTGCATGTCGACTTGCGGAAACATTTTCCCTTATCCAACCTATCGGAAGAGGGTTAATTCGCCATGTGGTAGTGTCGAGAAAGTTGTGAAGTCTTAACGTGCAAGAAGAGCGGATAGGAATAAAGGAAGAAGAAAGAAATATCGCAGCTAGTCTGTGTCTCGTTGGTTCTGGCCACTCTCGAGGCAAATCGGCGCTAGAGTTCTCCTCAGACAGCGTCTGAATCATCTAAGGTATCTATCTAGTGTCGAAAATTCAGCCACCGTGAGAGCTCGAACTCTACGACCTCGGCTGAGTCAAGCAGAAATGCTAGCTCTGAGTTACCTCTGCCGGTATATATTATACAGAGGGAGATTTTGTTGTGTGACATGAATAAACGAGTTCATGTTACTTGTTGGAATGAAGTGTGGGAATTCCAGGTTGGATTGCTCTTTGGGGTTCACTTAACAGGCGGAAGTGGCGGGTGAGTGGCATCGCTGCAAAGCGCGGACCTGCGTGTTTCATTTGGACTTGCGACACGCGCGTCGAATCGGGCCTGTGTGGGGCGGGAGCGGGCGGAGCGGGGCGGAGCGGGGGGAGCGGGGCGGGAGCGGGGCGGAGCGGGGGGCGGGAGCGGGGCGGGGCGGGGCCGGAGTGGGGCGGATGGTGGGTGGAAGTGGGGCGAGGCGGGGTGGGGTGGAAGCGGGGAGGGGCGGAGCGGGGCGGGCGGCGGGGAGGGCAGCGGGCGGGGCGGCGCGGGGCGGGGCGGGGCGGTGCGGGCGGAGCGGGGTGGCCGGGCGGGCGGAGCGGATAAGGGGGGGCGGGGCGGGGCGGGGGCGGGGAGGGGCGGGGCAGAGGCGAGGCGGGCGGGGCGGGGCGAACCGTCCGCCCGCGGCGGTGAGCGTGGCCTGGATTCTTTGTTGGTGCGTCCCTCTCCCCATTCCAATCGCTCATTGGCCATTCAGCTCTTTGGACACGTTGCATAGAAACCGACATTTAGTCCGTACTCTTCAGAACTTTAGTTTGAATTTGGAACTTTTCTTGGGGCTCTGTGTTTTGGGAGAATTAGTTCTCACTTTAAATCCTCAGGCTTTTATTGTTTGGATGTGACCATAAAGATCGCACCGTTACTTTGTTAAAGTTTACAGTTGAGGTTGGAAACAATGCTGCGATGTTGGAAATGAAACATTATCGTCAGAGTAACCTGTTAACATTCCATGAATATTCTCACAATAATGGTTACTAATTATAATAATAACAAAGAGATAAAAATGGTTTTCGTTTTATTCTATCAAAATTACTATAATCCCGCGAACAAGCGTAAAGGTAATTTGGCATATTTCGTTCCCAAACGATTGCGGGGCAATGTTTAATGGAAGCAGAAAATCAGAAATTCGAAAGTGCCGCTTGTTCCGAGAATATCGCGTCAGTCCACTTCCTGCAAGCGGAAACAATTTAATTCGGGTCGTGACGGCGTATTTCACTAGGCAACGCGATCCGCGCTCCGAAACAAGGATTTTTTTCTCGGCCGATGCGGGGTCCGCCAATGCCCAGCACTTCGGCCCGCGCCCGCGCCCGGACATTCTTCGCCTGCGCGGGGCGGCGCCTCCCCGCGCCGGCCAGATAGGCGGTTCATTAGTGCGTCTCCAAACATGTGGCTGAATGCTCTGACAGTCCTAGGGGAAAGGGAAGGGCTAGGGGCGTGGGGACGGAAGGGATGGGCAAGAATGGCGCATCATCAAGCAAAACATTTCCTGCACTTTTCCTTGCGATTATAGGGTTTCACCTTGCACTCTGGTTTCTCTTTGTCTCCATGTTTTCTCTCTCCATCCACATGTGCTCTCATCTATTCATAATAACGACTTATCGCGACTGCCGCTCTTTGAAATATCAACTGAAATTAACATATTTTAAAAGAAAATATCATAATTTGCGACCAACATAATTTAAATTAACAATGATAACTATTTACTATACCTTCCACTAATCGCAAAAGCGAATATTGGTTCAATTTCACACGGTTTGTTATGTAACTTTGTTAATGTATTTGACGTCACGTTTCACAGCATTACATCCATTTCTTTTTACATACAATTTACATCACATCGTTAAAGAAGGAGCTTCGGAGGAACATTTCTGGTATACAGCAATCGCATCGTAGAATGGTCTTTCGATTGGGTCTATTTCAGAGGGTTTCCAAAAGGCGTCGTTTGGTTCAAATCTGATATTAATGCTACAATCAACGAAAACATTTCATCGTTTGAATATTAACTTATATGTGTAAGCGAGCCTTAACTTTAGTGTCGCTTTTAGAGGCAAAGAAGCCATGCTCGATCAGGCGTGTGTCGCGTGCGCAGGTCGGCTGTCGGGTCGCTGGACGCGCAGAAAAAATTGGAGAAAAATGGGAGACTGAACTCGACAGTGGTTTTGTCGCTTCCGGGTCGGAGTAAGTAAAGTTTTTTTGCCATCGTAGATAAGACAATCACATGAAATTGGTGCTTATCTGCACTTATAATACTTAAAATGTGAATTTTTGGTATTTTTATAGTTGATCGGCTATGATCTGCTATGATTTTCTAAATTTAAAAATTTGTATCAACGTTTTATTACATAAACACCGACTGGCGTCGCGTTTGGAGTAACCGTCGTTTTAATTTAGTCAGTCAATGACTTTTATCCTTTCGATTAGGGGCTCGGCGCCTTCGCTCGGCCCTTAGATCTCGGGTTTCCTAGACGGACATCAAACCAGGAACCTGTGTATCTCAAATTGTTTCATCTCCGGGACTACGCGGTGCGTATTTAAGGAATTCGGCTAGCAACGCCGGCTATCGATGATCGATCAAATACTCTATTGCAAAATAACGCATAGACTAACTCCTGTTTTGACCCAGCTCTCCTGATTGTTCGGGAAGGATTGATCGCCATATCGCTCAAATCAGTCCCGATTATCGGATGCGTGGTGGCGACCAGTTTCCGAAACACATTGTAACACCTCTCTCTAAAGAGACCATAAACTTGAATTCCAGAATTACCTGAAATTTTTTAAGTATCTGAAAGAGCAAGCAATCATATATTTTTGGTGATGCACTTTTTCTAGGAGCTCTAATATTACATAATTAAGGAAAATCTGGAAAACTTCACATATTCGCTCATTCTAAGCACTACAATTTCTAGATGGTGATCACACATGTAACAATCCAATTAAAAACGATACATCGAAATAATAATAGTTCAAGTGGTCATACAATTACATAAGATTAATTTCTTTCAAAAATTGTTGAAATCATTAAAAAACCTATTTGAAATTATTAACTAGAGTAGTAGTTTTTATTTAAAACACCTAATATTTAATGGTTTAATATTCTATACGTTTGGCAGAATATTAGATTGCTTCGCGCTCTAGCATTTTCTGGAGAAACAGCTACAGCAATAGATCCGATAATACCGCTGTAACCCTCACTGCTGACATGCCACATTCTTGACTATACCGCGTTCAATGCTAGGCATATTATTGAAAATGGATTTAATTCACGTTGCCTCAAAACCTAGAGGACATCATTTCTTTTCTTAATGTCATTATAGCTAGTGTTCGACCATAACTCTCTTTATTAAATGTCTATACTAATACTCTACAGTTGACTTGAATCTATATCTGTATCGTACACATTGCAAGTTCACATAAGTTCATAAATATTTTACCAAGCATTACAATAACTATAATTAAGTGTGTAAACAATATTCCTCAGATGCAATGCGGATTGTATTCTTTGAATTGATTAGTGTCAACTTCGCATTTCCGCGCGCACTGCTACGGACATTAGTCCCGTTTGAGGAGTGCATTTTGGACGAGAGGTGACGGTGATCTTCCTTTGCCCAACCAGATATCACCCACCAGCGGGGCAACGTCCCAGCCAGGTGACGCTCCCGACTGGTCTCCCGACTCGTGTAAGTGCGTGTAAGTATAAAGTGATGTTAAGACAAGGCAGTTGGAAAGATCGCGCGCTGTCCGCGGCCCGTTTGTTACGGTACTGCTCCGGCATTGGCCTGGTGTGGCTCGGAGACACCACGTAAAACTACCGATCAAAGCAGCCGGCCGTAAGAATTCTCCTCCAGTCAGCGGCCTGCGTTCTAGCTGACTAGCTAGCGTCGAAAATCCTGCTTAGGGAGCTCCCGGCCAGAGAGACATTGCTGATGCCGAGAGCCGCCAATGCGGACTGGAGGTGCGCGCTTCAGATAACAATTGCGTGAGTGACAACCGGCGCGGCGTCCGTGCTGGCGATGGGCAACGGCCCGCGCTGGGGGGCGGGGCGCGGAGGGGGCGGGCGGCGAGCGCAGCCGGGGGTCGCCGGCGCGGGGCGTTTGCTCCGCGAAAGGCAGCCACTCGGCGCGGCGCGCCGACGGGGCAGCCCGGTTTGCGTCACGTGGGGGACACGTTGGCGGAGGAGGGCGGAGCGGAGGTGGAGCGTGGAGGGGGGCTGGAGGAGCGGCTCTCATTCACGCAGCGCGCGCGCGCCCTGCCACGACGCAGGCCACGGGGAACGGAGCGACCATCGACGCGGGCGCGTCGCAAAGGGCAGCACGGGGGATGAAGCTGAGGAAAGCGGTCACGAGAAGCGTGAGAGGGCGTCGGAAGCGATGGGCGGGGGTGGGAGAGTGAGCGGGATAGGAGGAACCGAGAAGAAAGGCGAGGCAGACGGGTGGCTTGATTTCATTCTTAGTACTTCGCGTCAACTACAAGGTCATTATCCCTAAGTGTTAGTATACATATTGTCCCCGGCGAGGTGGCGGTAGTCTTCCCCCGCTGCATGCGAGAATCACGCCAACCGTTACCTCGACGGCTAGCGGGGTTTTTCCCGCACAGCCAGGTATCCACCGGGTTCCCAGGCCGGACAATGCACTAGCTCGCGACCAGTCTCTTTGGCAGTGTGTGGAGTGTAATTGGCAGCGAATGGTAGTGTGAGGGGTGCGAGGATTAGGGTAGGAAGATGAAGAAAACGCAGCGCGTTCGTGGCCCGTTTTGTTAGGTTACTGCTCGCATTCGCCTGTGCTTGATGCGGAGAATTACGCACTGAAAAACTACCGATGCAGAGCCGCTAGATTTTCCGTCCAACGAATTCGACCTAGCTGAATTCCTGCCATCGGTAGAACTCGAAGCCTTAAGACCTCCCGGTCAGAGGCACTGCAAGTGACATCAGCGAGCCTCTTTGCCCTGTGCAGACGGCTGTTGGCGACGCCCAGGCAGGCCCCCGGGGAGCGGGCAGCGGCGGGCGAGGGCCGGTGGGGCGGGCGGGGGTCCGGTGGGGCGGGCTGTCGGCCGAGCATCTGGATGCTGCGCAGGTGAGCGGCGGCGGCGGCGCGCGGCGGCGGCGGCGGCGCGCGGTCGGTCGGTCGGGCGTGTGGCGGCGGCGGCGGCGCGGAACGGCCGACGACTCCCCGCCCCGCCGTCGCGCGGGCGGCCTACCCGCCAGGGGCTGTCCTGGCGCTCGCACGTGGATCGCAGCCACTCTTACAAGGCAGTGCACGAGGTCACTACAGCGCCTCCTATTACTACTACTTGTGCAATGGACCGTTGTCTAATACTAAACAATACATAACCAATTGCAACACTCTATTCCAGGATATTTGCAGCGGATTCCAGCAGTAATGGTGCAAATAATATTGCAATCATAAAACACTTTGACAATCGAAACATCGCTTTAAAACGTACAGTTTATCATGTTTATCGATAGAAAGTCATTAAGTCATACTATAATTAAAAATAGTGGAAATACTGGGCAACAAATATTTAGGCAGTCATTGTAGTAATGAAATGTGAGTTTTGTTTATATGTCGTGTATTTCTACTTTGAACAGCACCATGTGGAAAAAGGTTTATCGTTGCATCCACTGGAGTTTAATGGAATATTTCATCAATAAGTTTTGGTAACTTCCGAGAGTTATTTTGAAGAGATGCAAATAAAGTAATAACCTGATCAAACAATAAGATTTGGTATTGAGGTTCTGCTTATAGTTTACTTCCGCGACAAATTTCTTATACACTGCTCCATAACCAGCAATTTATCGGAGGTTATATAAAATTCTGGTTCAAATTTTTCAATATATTCAGTCGTACGTTACTATTTCATTACATAACGATAAATCAAAACTAGTGTATATATCTTGGTAGAAATTCAATAGGCTCTACAACGTCCATTCCAAAGAAACAGAAAAAAACTGTCAACTCCCTGATACTGTGTACGTGAACGACAAGTCAAACCCTTTGAAGAATGATGAACTACGCTTCAGGAAACAAGTTCTGCGATGTGAAGTGTGGAAGATTTATGACAGGAATCAAGGAAGCGAGGGAAGAATAAAATCGCCAGCTCTTCTTCTAGCCAGCTAGAACGGAATGTAACAAACACAAACAACTCCTCGGTTATCTTCAACTTTGCAAGAACGTGACGTGGTCCGTTAATCCGCTGCAACTCGATTGTGTACACACCAAGGCGCTGCGTCTTTTCTCTCAGAAATTTCCATACGTAAGTTTGCACGCGAGAGCTAGATAAACCGGCCCTGGCCTCGGCGAAGCAGGTGGACGAGGCGGGGGCGGTGCGGCTGAACGGCGGCAGCGAGAATGCACAGTGAAAACGGCTGCGGTTCGTCGTGGCCTAAATGTACAGATTCCTACCAAATTGATTGATTGATTGATTGATTACTAGTGATTCCGGACGCGTCAACTGCGAAGGTCATTCGTTCCATAAGCGTAGGGCATGTTTTGCTCTGATGGTGGGGTGACCATACTCCGTTGGATGGCGAGATCCGGCGCAGACCAACGGCTAGCCCAATCAGGGTTAGCCCAATCAGGCTCTAAACTCCCGACTACTCTCCCGGCATGTGTGGTAGTGTAGTGCATGTTAGTGTAAGTGTGTGTGATGGGTGACGGTAGGAAAAAGGATGGCAAGAAAAGATCGCGTGCGGTCCATGGCCCAATTGGCAAGATACTGTTATGTAATTCGCATGGTATTGATCGGAGAAATCAGGGCCAATCAGACTAGTCGGCCGCTACAATTCCCTTCAGATCACCCTTGAATTAAAACATATTGTTGGTCAGTGCTGTACTGTAAACTAATATTAATTTGTGGTGATAAATGTAATGCTAATGATTCATAGTATCGAGAGAGTATCGATTAATCGAGATCGGAATAAGAGTACTATTTCGAAAACAACAACAACAACAACTAAAGGGGGTTTTGATTCCAAAAATCGTAGACAGTTCCAAGAGTTGGAGGGTAAGCAGTATGACGAGGCCCAGTAGTAGTATGTATGGTGCACGTAGGTTTCTAGCATCTTAGAGACAGCATCTCAGCTGTGCATCAGAGAAGGTGCTGTCCCACTTTCTATAAAATGTTGCAGGAAATGTTTGATAAGGATTATTCATCAGCAACAAAGCGCATCTACTTAAGGCATCTGTTACTTTCCTAGGAATTGTTCCCAAAGGGAGGATCAGCTAATTCCTGCGAAGAGCGACGTGCTCAAGTATTATGTGCTATTCTCTCTAATCCCAGATAATTAGTGTATAAGACAAACACTGGGAAACGATTCAAAGTAGAGAACTTCAGACTTTGTCGGCATGAAGTTCGCATCCGCCATCACGAGGTGGCTGAGGCAGATTAAGTATGTTATGGCGACACAGAATAGATATGTGATGAACGGGAATCACACAGCTAGTGGAAGTGTTTAAGTGTAGTGAAAGGAAAAATTTTGTAGTTGTTATCGTTCTGGAAAGAACCAATGTCCTTAAGGTCCTTGGAAAGGACAAATGTCTTGGAAATCATACTTGGTCGTATGGAACTCTCGTAGAACTACATACAATTAATTACTACTAATAATAATTTTCTGTGTGATAAATTATAATTAAATTAAATTTATTAATTCCAATTATTAATTCATTAATTAAATTAAAATAATATCTAATAATAAAATATAAGAAGGTAGAGAGAGATGTGTTAGAGAATAATGAAAGTAGTTTTTCACTGATATGATACATAAATAAATTAAATATACAATGGTACTTCCTGACTCTCCAATATCTAAGTATCCGCCGGGCTCCCGGCACGTGTGGTAGTGAAGTGGATGTTAATGTAAGGGGTGAGAATAGGACAAGGAAGAGGAAGGAAAGATCGCGCCCAGCATTCGCCGGGTGTTGATCGGAGAAACCACGCAAAACTACCGATCAGAGCAGCCAGCGTTTGGAATTCTCTAGACAGAGACAGAATTAGGCTTAGCTGACAAGGCAGTGTCGACATTCCTGCCACAGTCGGGGCTGGAACGTAGGGCCTCTCGGTCAGAGGCGCTGCAGTGACACCGGTTGATGCAACGA
>BOPP01000025.1:8914973-8938806 GCA_017312745.1 Gryllus bimaculatus
CCGGAGCCGGTTCGGGAACTGCGAGCCGGCCACGGCAGACGCGCTCGGACGGGCGAATAATAAAACTGACACGTCGCTCGGGAGGGCCGGGGAGGGCTGGGCCGGCGCGGGGCAGCAGGCGGGGCGGCGGGACAGGGACACGACGAGACAAGGCGGAGGCACCAGGTAGTGGGAGTAACTAGCTGCAAGTACGGGTGTTGCGATATTTGATTCAACAAAGAAGGCGATCGAAAGTAGAAAATGACAAGTGACTTTTACAAGAAAGGCGATTGAAATTGCAAAGAATTTTGTAAATTAAATGATGAGCAGTAAAGCTTATTTACTGCATTTATAAGCATTGCATGCATGAGTATTGTATTAAACTACTACGCTAATGGATGTACATCTAGTAGAAAAGAGCTATAACATCCATACGGTTTCGTAATAGTAATGGTTACGTTATATTTTTTGATAAGTCAGTTTCTGTCCCATGTTACGCATCTCAGTCATTGATTTCGTAGTGCACTTCGTAATGAGGCGAAAACTAATTCTTTTAAAGCTAATACGTAAACACAAGTCGACAATCTTAAACTTCGTCCCATGCAGACAGGAAATTCATTTAAAAATGTTTATTCTAAGAATTTCAAACTGTCGGGTCCCCGCGTTGCCGTTGTCGGATTGCGGGCTTATATTTCGAGCAAGGTCCGCAGAAGAAAACAGAAAATGGGAAACTCGAAGTTGCATTTTCGAAGAAGGCCAAAATTACTCCAAACTGCGTATATTCAAAACATTGTACATCGCTTTAATTAAAGAGCTGTATTTTGAGAACAGATTTCAATAAGAACATATCATTATTTTAATATTCTAGTTGTTGGAAGACGTCGAAAAACTTATTAACTAGTTGAAAATGTTAATGTTTCATATAAAGAACCCTCAAAAATCAAAATATCCGTTTTAAATTCGCAGGCTCTCACGCTCAGGCTGATCAATCTGTAATTATGAAGCTTGGAGAAAATTGTTCGCGCTCTCGTTTAGACTCTCACTTTGCACACGGAAGGACGGCCGAATGACGTTTCGATGCCAGCCACGTTTTCGGTATCCGCGTCCCAGAAAATATGAATTCTGAGTACACGTGTTAGGGAAAGTACTTCACTTAATATACAACAACTTGTAGGAATAAGATTTTTTCACTTCGTCGGTGTTAGGACTTCATAACATGACCATTCCCCTAGCAACATTACAATACTTTTTCTATACCACGTAAGTAGCACGGCGACTGTTATAAATACGTGATTGAAAATGGTGAGCAGTGTGTGTATTTACATTCAAAGACTTTCCCGAAGACATTAAGATATATTTTTACTATTTAGCTTTTCCATTATCTATGAGTACGTAATAGGACTTAATAAGAGAATACGAATTATCTTTATTTCTATTTTTTCAACACAAATTAGAATAAAACTCTTGCAAAATTACGAATACAAATCTAACCGCAACTGTAAGTCACAGGGAACTGTTACAGTTCATTGTCAAATAGCGAACAAATGTTTTACAATTTTTAAAATTATTTGATAAAAAATTGTCATTAGTTTTAATACTACTGGCGTGTTAAATATTTTACAGTTGTCGTATCAATACATTTCTATGCATGTAAATTTTACGTTTTATATTTTGTATCTTAATGACGAAACCTGTTTATTGAATACATAAATTCCACATCCCATTTAAATATTCAACCCTTTTTGTTGGTGATGTAATTGCTATAAGGAAGAGAAAAGTACCCGGCAAAGGATGTTTAAAATGTTTTTTTATATTTAAAAAATTCTAATGCACTCACATTGATGTAACTACATTGAAGTAAAACTGTCAAAAAATTCCACAGTGAACCACTTTCATTCCATTCAAAATAGAACACAGTGAAAACTTTCTGCAAGTCCACCCCACTCAACCATTGATTTATTTTTTGAACAGACATTGAAAACTATGTGTGGAATTTACAGACTACCCTTCGTCCCTATCACCAGCAGTTTTCATAATTTTCCTCTTTTAAAGAGATTATTTTTAATAAAATTATATTTTTAATTTTCACCTTTTGGAGAGACCACTTTTAGGGAAATTGTAAGAATACAGTACATTGAATTATCAGCCTATTCACTAAGAATTACTTCGTGACATTTCAAAAGCATTGTTGTCATCTTTCTCTTTTCCTTCTAAGACAGTATTGAATTCAATATCTTCAATAGCCGTATCTGAGGACCAACAAAATACTATTTTAAAATATTGTTTCACTAAGATTTGGAAACATATTTTACGCAATAGGACGCTCTGTCATTTCTGTTAATACCCTTCACAAACTTCTTCATTAATCTCAGATTGATGTGCAAGGAATCGTTGAAAATTAATTGTAATTTATTTACGCTATTATAAAATATTAGTTTCAAATTCTAAAATGAAATATTTCTTAGTCTCTGTTTGTATCTCTTATAAGACAATATCTTAAGTTAGGATTCGGACTGCCATCTTCATACTTGCAGGAGAGTTGTATTCTTACTTCAGATGAAGTAAGGAGAACATTCGACCAGGGGGGTGAGAGTAGGGCCAGGGTGGAGAAAGAGGAATCGTGCGTAATTCTTGCCCTGATTTTTTGGATACTCTTGAGCACCCTCTGAAACTGATCGCAGATAAATGGATGGAGGGTAGAGTACTGTTAATGTAGATAGCGGTGACAGTGTGGTGGGGGTGACGGCGACTAGCCGCAACGGGGAACAGCGACAGGTGGAGAGTGAAAGGAACGACTGATTGATAATTCCGGGCGCAACTATTATGTCTATTATCACCGTAAGTGTAGTGCGTGTTTAATCGACGTAGATGGCAGTGATCTTCCCCCACTGGATGTTGAAATCTGGGGCTGACTTTGACATCGGCTTATGGGACTTTCCCTACCCAAGTATACCCTGCCAGCGATTGGTACCGCCTCAGTTGCGACAAGCTCTAAGCTCGCGACTAGACTCCTGGCATGTGTGGTAACGTAGTGCATGTATGTGTTACAAGTAAAGGGTGAGGATAAGTCAAGGAAGAGAAAGAAAATATCGCGCCCAGTCCATGGAGGGGAGTTAATGGGGGAAGGACCTGCGAGGGTGTGGAAGGCCCAGTGTGGGTGGCGGAATGAATGTGGCCGGGGCGAGAGCGAGGGTCAGCGGGAGTGGGGGCCGTGGCGGGACCGAGGGTAGGGCGGGGACGGGCTTGGGCGGGGAGAGGAGGGCATTGAGTGGGGTTGGGAGCGGGAGCAGGAAAATATGGTAGAGAGGGGCGGGGAGTGGGAGAAGGTAGCGGGAGTGGAGGTGAGAGCAAAGGTGGGACGGGGGATGGGAGCGGCGCGAGGGCGAAGGCGAGTTCGGGGCGGGGGCGGCGCCTGGTTCAGGAAGACCTCCGCGCGCAGAAGAGGGCCTGGGGCCGTTCGGGCGCGAGGCGCGAAGCAGACAGGCAACGCCCAGCCGCCCGACGGGATACACGCCTTCGTATGTGTGTGCTTTTCTGACAGGACCAAGCTTGAAATTCAATAGCCCCTTATTTCCTCTCGTCTCGTTGTGCATATACACAGTGAAAGACACCATTTGGACTACACCCATTGTAGCGGATGATTTCTTCTCCTTTATTACTAACGAAATCAGCAACCATACAAACTTAGCATTTATTGATAATTGCGTGTTTCCTGGTTCGTCAAGTGGTACGGCCATTAGTCCCGTAAGTGGAGTACAAGCTTTTATCACGGGAGGTGGCGAGGATCGTCCTCGCAAGTTGGTGATATCCAGCGCCAACCTACACTCCTTAGCTTCGAAATACGTAAAAGAGTAGAATTTATTACAAATACAATGCTTAATTATAAATGGAATAATTTAGGAGCCTCAAGTCAGTAGTGATGTATGTTTAAAAATTACGTTTAACGTTTTTTAAAAAATTATTATCATAAGAAATTTAATAGATTTACTACGTACCAAATTTATCACAATAAAGTACACAGTACTCGTAGTTGCTTTCAAATTTGATATTGCATGCCTAACAGGTAAACCGTGCAGTACAATACATGAGAATTATGTTTTTATTTTGAATTAGAAGGTATAAACCGTCTAGTATTGTAATATTACATTAAAAGTCCCTTATGAAGACACTTCTTTCTAAAAGCCATTCAAGATTCTTGGAGACTGTGGTGCGTTGTAATATTTTCTTTCATTATTTTGTATTAATTATTTCCCAATCCTTTTATTAATTTCTTCCAAGCAATTTAGGAGATCTTTAAGAAAAGTTGCCAAGACGCCCCATCGACGTCTCGCACATAGCTTCATGACAGCGCAGGTGAACGCAACCGTCTTTCCGGGCGCCGTCAGTGGCCTAATGCGTGGAAAACACGCGAGAGCGCCAATCAGAGGCGCGAGGAGAGCAAGACCAGGGGCAACTCTTCGCGCCAGCGGCCGGATGATCAAGCGGCGGAGGAGGAGGAGGCGGACGCCGCGGGCGAGGGGGCGCTCCGTGGCAGAGGGCGCCGCCGTCGTTAGTGCTGCGCCCCGAGGGCTGGCGGTGGTGGCGGTGGCGGTGGCGGCGGTGGCGCGGCGGTGGCGGCGGTGGCGGTGCGGTGGCGGGGCGGTGGCGGTGGCGGAGGCGAGGCGGTGCGGTGCGAAGGTGGAGCGTTGGCGGGTGGCGGTGGCGGAGGCGGTGGCGGGAGGCGGAGACGGAGCGGGTGGCGTGGCCGGAGGCGGAGGCGGAGGCGGAGGCGGTGGCGGTGTCCGAGACGGCGGCGGCGGCGGCGATGGTGGTGGTGCTGGTGGTGATGGTGGTGGTGGTGTGGGTGGTGGGGGTGGTGTGGTGGTGGTGGCGGCGGCGGCGGCGGCGGGGAGCGGCGACGGGGTGGAGGAACGGAGATGGAGGCGGTGGCACTGGTGTGGAGGCAGTGGCGTGCGAGGCATACGGC
Organism: Gryllus bimaculatus; assembly: GCA_017312745.1. Taxonomy (NCBI): domain Eukaryota; kingdom Metazoa; phylum Arthropoda; class Insecta; order Orthoptera; family Gryllidae; genus Gryllus; species Gryllus bimaculatus. Next base: position 8,919,919 of record BOPP01000025.1, read on the forward strand.
TGCGGCAGAGGTGATGATAGTGGTGGTGCTGTGGTGGTAGTGGTGGCGGCGGCGTGGCAGCGGCGGGGGCGGTGGCGGTGGTAGCGGCGGCGGAGTCGATGATGGAAGCGGAAATATACTCTACATATGGCAATATGTAGAGTATGTCTTAATGTCATTTGATTACCGTCCGGTAAAGGGAACCTTTTTGTCTAACACTATTGTGCTGCCATTCCTTCACGTAACTTGACTAGAAAAATTGATATGCAAATCAACAAGATCGTGACTTGAATCATATACTCTGATATAAAATAATAAAATGCGAACGTTTGTTCAATATACATGGTTAATGTGAGATTACAATCACACACGTCTTACACTTAAGTATCACTTCTCGTGTAGCGACCTTCTCGGTGAGATTAAAATGTTATTTGCCATTACTCTGCGAAACGTCGACAGTGTTCTTTAGATAATTACGTGTGTATTTACAAGGAAATAAGTCGTTTCTGTCACGTAAGTAACGTACAAACTACTACTATGTCGATGAATAAACTACTACTAAGTGAACGCTCAAAGTAGTAAGAAGTGGGAAAACTGTTGAATTTTTTAAACGGATAGCGCTAAATGCATTGTACACGATGACAAAAACGCCTCTTTGTGATTATTTTGTTGTTGTTTTGAATTCAAAAAGGGCCCTAATTTTTTCTCCTAATGTAATTTTTTCCTCTCAGTAGTAAAACAGAAATATGACTTTAAGAATATTATAGAAGGGTAAAACCTAGTCTTTTACGTGCAAAATTTGGAGCCGTTCATGAGAAATGTCGGTTTGAGCTTTTCTGAAAACGCGCAATTTTGCTCATTTTCACAGAAAAAAGTTTTTCGAGAAACTTCATTTGACAACATTTGAAGCACTTATGATCATATATAATGTATAAAAATACCTATAATTCAAATATTAATGTGAGATATTTTTTAAAAAATGTGTAATTTTAAAAAAAATTAAAGAATAGATCGTAATAGCATTTAGGACATTGAGTGCATTGAGCAAAATCAGCGTAAAAATTATACAATTGGTTCCGTTTTTTTTACAAAATACCCGTCAAGTTTAAATTTTTTTTCTTTAATAAGCCCATCAGATTGCATTTAGGATATAGTTTTATATTTGTATTATTTTTGTACTGTTGCAGATCAATTTCTAAATATTTTAATGATAAGTACAAAAAATACTTGTTCTTCCTTACTTACGCTATTCTGTCTCATTGGACAACAATCTTTGGATTTAAAATGATCTTTCCCCAAAAATGGTTCAAAAACTTCTACATCGCATGTTTTTAGATTTCCGAGGAAATGAAAATATCTTTTGGTCAGAATTGCAAATGGTAAGGCGGCGTAGTTTTCCTCTGTCGCCGTGCAGAGCGCAAGAGTCTTTCATCAACACGTCGTCAGATAATATTTTACAGACTTGCGCTGCATAGACACTACGTATACTAGAACATTATTTCGTATATACCTATGGATACGAGAAAGCATTAACATAATTTTCCAGAAATAATCCAGGATATAGTAATTGAAAAATGCAGATTAATAAGGAAATGGTACTTAAGATACGATCAGGAGCGCAAAAGAAAACTCCATAACCCCTTTCGAAATCTCAAGAGATGACCGTCTAAGTATCGAAATGATTCTTTTGCATAAACACACAAAAGTATCTCCTGCAGAAAATTTCAGACACCTTCTGTGGTAAATCACAAAACATTTCATGAAGCACTCGCCATCCCGCCATTAAGGTAACAAAACGGTCACTGAGCTATACTTGATGTATAAGAGATGCAAATATCTGCTACCCATTTTATTCATGATTTACAACACCTCGTTGGATATACTACGAACTTCGATGGAAGAAGAAAACAATTTGGAGTTTCTTAGCTCTACCATTATTTCGGCGTATTAAACCTGTATTCTTCAAAGAAGTACAGCAGATTATCAAATTTCTCTTTCCAAACACATCAATTAGATATGATGTGTTCACAACAATGATTCTGCGAAACCTATCACGGAAAACATTGATATCTCATTTTTAATGTGGTTTTGTTGCTCTTCTAATTTCCCTCACAATGGAAAATATTTGAAATCATAGAAATGCAGAAACTGGATAAAACATCACATGGAACTGATACATCGAATTGTCCTACAAGTGTTGTGGTGTGGTTTCCTGGTCACGCTCACATTACTTGTTAACAAAGCATGTTTTAGTTTGCACAGATTCTTGCTGTGTTAAGCAGGAAACAAGACAAACTAATATTGGTTCAGTGAGGACAGAGAAGTTTTAAACGCGTTCACACCGTACACGACCGAACATATTCGACACGTTAATCATACCAAGTTTCTAAAATGACAATCACGGCTATACAAATTACTAAAACTATATCGAGATGTTTTCAAGTATAGTAACATTTAAACAGAGGAAATACCATAAAATTAAGCCTAAACTTCAAAGTACACATGCAAATTTGTGAGATGATGACTGGAGGGAGTCGATTTCCAGTGAAGTGTAATATTAAATTCATGTTGTGAAAGAATCTCAGATGCTGTGGCAAGTTCCCGTGCCTGACAAAGATTACTTCAGCCCCACTAAGTTCATTCGGTGTCTCTACTACCAGGAGGAGCCGAAAAAGCAAACCACGCTCTCAGAGCCGGCTCCGCGGGAAGGAGAGTAACACTTGCATCCGTCACTGAAGCGAACAATTGTGACAACTGACCCCTTGTGGCGAGACTACGAACACCCGTTCTCGACTACGAGCAACCGATCGTGAAACAACGTCCGGGCAAAAACGAGACGACGACCAGGAGCAACCGATTGCGAGACTACGAACACCTTACCACGCGATTACGAGTATCCGCTCGTGAGACTACGAACAACCGATCGAGACACTACAAACACTCGATTGCGAAACTATTAACACTCATTGGCAAAACTACGAACACCCGACTACGAGAAAACGATCACTTCATATCGAAACTACTACCAGATTGCAAAACTACGGTTACTCGATGGAGATACAACTACTCGTTTGCGGAAAGTTTTGCCGTTATTCGATTTTTTTATATCTAGGGCCCATAAAACATGGCAGCAACACATAATAGAAGATTGTTTTCTATGTATAGCAACTGTATTTATCCACTCTTTCGTTACCAGGGCCCGGTAATTAATTTTTCTACCGACAATTTGCCGTGTTTCTGGGCTTGATTACATAGCATTTTGTTCATACGAAGAACTTCATTAGGACGAAAAAATAAAAATAATTCGGAATCAGAAACGCATCATATTGGTGCTTTTGAGAGAACTTTCATGATGGAACTACATCCTGAATACGTACGAATAGCGATTGGAATTTGTAATTTCCTAAACTTATCTCCATAAGGTATAACAAATGTTGAAATGCATTTTCAGTTATAATTGATACACCAATTATTATTCGCTTTTGTACACGGCGTTATTATTTTGTAAAGAAAAGGGTTTGATAATCGAGAATTAATTCGTAATCCACATTTGCGAGAATATCGCTGCAGAAATGCGAATAATTAGTTTAATTTCAAGGTAGTATTAGGTATCCCTGGTGCAATTGCACACACTCCAATGTGGGCCACAGGGGAGGTGAAGGTAGGGCTCCACCTATTCGTCGGTGTCAGCGCAAGGAGGAGGTTGTATGGCGAGCACAATACCACCATTATCCAGACGACTAAGTTCGGCCTAATTGGTCGGCCGAAAATTCTACCGCCTGGACTCGAACCCTAGAATCTCGCGGTCACAGACACATCAGTGACATTAGTTGACACCCTGAGCCACTTCAGCTGGTTCCTCCTTTAAACGTACGTATGTTTTTGCCATCTCACAGAAGAATTGATTATTCCAATTAATATATTGTTACTGTTCAACCAACGAACCAAAAACGATTTTTTTTTCAATTTTAATTATTCGATTAGTTTTGACTGAAAAAGTTTTGCCATATCTAATGAAGAGTGACAGCCGAACGAAAAAGACTTGATCTCGTTAGGCTCTCATGAGGTGGCAAGAGGCACTGGGAGAGGGTCTGTGTTTTAACTCGCACGCAGCAACCGGCGGCGGCAGCTGGAGCTTAATGCATGCACGCGGGCCATCGGACCGCCACAGAAGGAGGCGAGATATATGGGTCTCCCATTGTGTTTTATGAATGTCCTTGCGGGCCCAGACACGCCCTTCACCTGCATTGTCCGCCACCGACACCTCCGCGAGCAAGCAGGGCTGGCTCACCGGCTTAACCAACTCCACTTCGGAACCGCGGGCTCCTTATAAGACAATCATATCCCTTAGATCAAAATTTGTTTTTTAAAATTAAAAAAAACATGTTTCAGTTTATAGTTTTTGTAATGAACAATATTGTTCATAGAATATTATTTACAATTGTTATCTAAATTATTAAAATTACTACAATGTGCGCAGAAATTGAAAGAAACGTATGCAGCTTCCGGGTCTGTAAGCGTTGTCTATAGTTTTGTTAGGTTCGTAGGACCTCAGGGGAAAATACAGAAACAATGAAACAGTTTTCATTTTAGCTGAATAATGCGTATGTTTAATTTTTTTTATTTCGCGTATTTTCATATTGCGGATATCGACGTTATTCCCATACCGAGTGTGGCTGTTCCGATACAGCTGAAGTCACGTGATAATTGTGTTGTAAACGAGGAGACGTTTAGATTAAAATATTTAATTAATTACAATGTTATTCAAGGGAATTTGATTTGTTCTTGAGAATTTTTGCTGCTGAAGGACAGTAATTGAATATGCTATTTTCTTTTACTTATGAAATAAAAATATTGATTACGCCGAGACAATCTTTGGTTAATTAAATAAGGTTATGCAATTATATTAGGTTTCTCTTGGCCAATAAGCACAAATTATCACATAAGGCATCTGTTTACTCTTACAATCCTTTATTTTACTTTCTCTGGATTTTGGAAAAATACTGAATGTCTTTTATACGAATATAATTCCTGACATATCACATGAAAATGTTTTTCATACGCGTTGAAAAATATTTAACAATGTGTATTCCAAAGTCAATTTTTGTTTTGGAGAGGTTGGATCTTGATCGGAATATATTTTCATGTAAATCACTGCGTCAAAATGTAGTTTGACATTTTAATCGTTTCTATTCGACAATCTTGGTTGCTCTTAGTTCACTTCCTAAATTTCCTCTATTTTTAAATTCTTCTAATGAAAGTAATTATAGAATTTTTTAGATTATTATGATTAAACAGGATATACAAGTATAACCTATACTTTTCATACACGATCCCTCACGTAAGGTAGAGTCGTTAGATAGTCCATTAGAACCTGGCGTGTGAGCATGAAAGAAAGAAAGGGACGAGAAGGTAAACTTCCAAAGTCTGAAAAAATAAAAATAACCGTCGGACCATGTATTGCCCTGCAGCCACCGCCTGTGGGCGTGATCGCGCTGGCTGCTTCGGAAGCGTGCGTGCGTGGAGCGGCGCGCACGCGTGCTTGCGTGGGCGCGCGCGGCCGGCGGTTCGTCGTGTCCACTGCCCGCCCCCGCCAGCGACCGCGTTGGGGGTGGCGGCGTTAACGGGGGCGGTGGGGGTTCAACGCTACCAGAGGTGGTAAAATAATGTTGTGGGTGGTAACAGTAACACGCGCTACTGTGGTTAAAAAGTATCCCTATTTTGATCAAAGGGGTTCAAGTGTCTAAAGTATGTATCTATACTTCGGCATAATCTTGCAAATTACTGATATTAGACAGTTATAGCCGGCCTGGATATCCGAGGTCGCTAATAGTGAAGAGCGTAGCTGCCTCATGCCTAAGGGGTCGCTAATGGGGATGCTAAAGCAGAACACACTATCTCACTTCATTTTTATCTTTTAGAAATTTTCGAAAACTCTGAGTTCAATTTAATTCAAACCTTCGGAAGTTTTATATGCCTACTTGGTCCTATTTGAAAAGAAGAAAAAAGAGAAACAAAGTGAGACATTTTTGTGAGAAAATCTCGAAAAACAACAACTCAGAAGCATCATATAAAGTGCCCTCAAAATTTAAAGAATATTGTTCAAAATCGTAGAGTCCGAGCAGGCCAGATCAATCGGCGAGTATTCATTTTACAAAAAAATCCAGTGAATAGCAGGAGACACATATACCAATACCATATACCAATTTCAAAGACCCACAAATAGTAAAATCTGATTACACAACATGGTGAAGGTAGTAAATTACTACATATTGGAACAAAATATATTCATTTTTCTGTATCTGAGCGCCACAATGTGTGCTTTTCTGAAGAAAAATCGCCGTTCTGGCCGTAACATTACATACCTCTCAATATGACGTACATTACTCCGTATATACATACACATATGAGAAACTAAAATAAAACAAATGTCAAAAAGGTGAGCAGCAATGCTTTTATTATTCGGCATGGCCATGGAGGTGTGAAGAAAATCTAACTGGGGCGAGACGGTGCGATGAAGAATCAAATAGGAAAGTAGATCACAGACATTTTCTTCTCAGCGCCATAATCCTGATAACAGCATACATAAAATACAGCGCTACCCATCAATAATGGCCGTTGATTATAAAAGATAATACGACTTCTTTAAGTTCAGGTGACTTTTCAGATGATCGTACATCGTAAATTCGAGAAATAGCTCACAAAAAGCTCCATCAGCCTGTCGCGTTACGACACCTACTGCAGATGTGATTAAGAACAGGTTTTAGAGCGATCATGGTTTTTCGCATTTAAAAAAAAAGTTGTTTACAACCTTCCACGTAGCAATTAGCTCTGGTGAAACAAGGAACACACTCATCCATGCAGTTGAAGTATGGAAGATACCTAGGCCAAACTCTGGATTCAAGGGAAAGCTTTACGCCTATGGACGATCTCAGGAGTTCCCGTAGTTGCTACCAAATATTTACGAACCTCTGAATTCCAAAAATCAGACAGACCATTAATACAAAATGCATAAATTTAAGCTAAAATTTTTTCTCAAAGTCAAATAGGTTCTGGGGTGGATAAATCAGAACGTCAATCTATCTACAAAGATCAATTACTGTAGTTAATGATCGAAAGCATCTATTTATTGGAGTGACATGCGAAATGCGCCCTGGCTGGACAAAATAGTATTTTTGAAGTCAGAAAGAAAGAAGAGCAACGGAAAATGAGAATTATTATGATCTCCGACTTTGTGTTTTCCTTTTGTATACACTGATAATTTCTTAACTGAAATGCAGCTAGCAAAGATACCTAGCTTGTATAAAAGAGCTTCTATTGATGAAAAAGATAATTAATAGTATTAGATTCTGTAGGTGAAAAACTCTATGAGTTATGGTGTGGCAGAAGAATATTCCATGAAACAATACTTCACTTTATAAAAGGTTATGAAGGTTATTAAAGCTTTTAAAAATGAACGTATATTTTTCATGAGATTTTACTCCAATTGCCTCACGTAAAGTGCCACTCTCCCATTCTACTCTATTGCTTCAAATTATATAGAATTTACTAATAATTGAACTTACTACTGTGATTCAAAAATATTGTAACTAACATAATTCCTGTTATGAAAGCAATGATGTTGTTATTAATATCAAAATAAAATGTATGAAAAATATAAAAATATTGTTGTTTAATATCAAAATAAATGTTTTTTTTTAGAAGTTGGCAATGCAATGGATAGACAGACTTGTTAATGGCAAGGAAGGAAAGAAAAATGAAAAACTAGTAGTGCTACAGACTTTCCGGTATTAATTTTCTATTTCCTTTGGTCTCGAGTAGCTATACAAACTTTCCACATACTCTTGCCAGCTGCCATCTATCGCCGCCAACTACATTTCTTTCCAAGTTTTCTTAATTTTTCGGTTTCCTTATAGTACGAGTATAACGAAAATATTAAAGACCGGTAAATGGAAATTTCCTTTGAAAAATTTGAGCTGTTTTTAAGAAAATGGCGCTTAAGAGCTGCTGTAATTTCAAAATTTAAAGTCCTTTTTCCCAGAAAAGTTTTAAGTTTTCGAAAATCTTCATTAGAAGCAATTTGAAGCAGTTAACCTCACAAATACAATGGTGTTTACAAATTGCTGGAAATATGCATACTAATGGAGTGACATATTTAAAAAATACATGTGTCATTAAAAAAAAAATACCTAGAACTTTACGTCATATTAAATAGTAAAATTAGCACTGTCTATTCGAAAAGTTTGAAGAAAAAAGTTTAGAACAGTTTCTGAGGAAATGGCGTTTGAGCGTTTCTGAAAATGAGAAATTCTGAGCTAGTTTTCACAGAAAACAATTGAGTTTTCGAGAAACTCTATATGACATTATTTAAAGCACATGTTCTCATAAATATAATAATCTGAGCACAATACCGCTAATATAAATAACAATGACGCGAGAGATGTCAATTTTTTTAAAAAATTTTTGTAAAAGCAAAAGAATAGAGTAATACGGCGTTTATGTCATCTCATGGAGTGCATTTGCACTATCTCTACCAAAAGTTAAAAGAAAAATATCGGAGCCTTTTTGACAAAATATTGTTTTTGTTATTTGTTACAATTGCACATATTGCTCGAAATATTGCATGAAAAACAACTAAAACATTCAAAAAATGTACATGACCCTAATGAAAGAACTAGGGAGAAAAAAGTTTACATAAAGGAAAAATCTGTATTTTCCTTGTTGTAGTTAAAAGAATACGCCTGAAAAAATTTCAAACTTTTTAAACCCAGTCACATTCATAAGTGTATTTTACTCCATTCTTAGAAGAAAAATAAAGAAAAAAATTGGTTCCGTTTTTTAGTACATTTTGAAAATGTATCAGGGACTTAATGTAAAGTACTCCCAAATTTTAAAGAATGTTTTTCAAAATCTCAATGCGTCGACGGTGGTTTAGGCATTTGTAGTGTTCAAAGGACGGACGTTTAAAAAAAAATCGGTATCAGGGATCCCCAAAACGTGTACTTCTGTTGAAACCTGGAAATCGATTTTCCACCGCACTAACTTTCCCTATACTACCGTACATTACTCTGTATATACGTAAGTATACGGGAAAGTAAAAACCTTCTTGTTAAAATATTTGAGAAAAAGGAATACAGACATTGGACAAATTATTAAACAAGAAGATGCAAATATTTTGAGAAGTAATGTAGAGGAATATTGCTTAACTACGTTTGAATTACTTGGATTGCTGGAGATGGGTTTCATTCGTGGGTTGGCAGAGTGTTTGAAGGCCGTCTTTTTGAGAACTGCTACCAACCAATCTCAGAATAGAATCTTCTAAAAGATTAAAACAATCACAAAACTGAAGTATTTTTCTCAACATTATTAACGCATTTTTGTGAAGTATTCTAGAATTAAGAAAAGTATATCAATATTAGAGTTGAGTTAAAATCCACAAAAATGAAGAAATGCTAATAATGTTTAAATAGTGTGTGGAATTGAAGAAACTGATTTTATCAGAAACTAAGAAATCATATCGTTATGAAACTCGGATGATAAACACATACTATTTTAGCACAGGAAAAATACAAAGCAGAGATTCTAATAAAAAGTTAAAAGTAGATTTCGCTTTTATGTTACCCCGAACACAACTCCAAGTTTTGAAAAACAAAACGAGTCATGTGTAGCTGAGTATACTTTTCAAAGTCAGAAACGAAGTAAGTATTCTGAGGTCCAGAAGATGTTCAACAGTGAAATGAGTGCAGAGGACAGAACTCGTCCTTTCCATGCCTCCAGTCGACGCATGTAAGCCAGCTCTCAGCATATACCGACCCATGCACAGCGCACAGACGGTCGTACAGCGAACATCGACCGACCAACTGTTTTAACGTTTTTGCGCGTGGGTGCGTGCCTGTTCCGCCACCAAAAGCACTTCTGGCAACAAGTTGCATGAATGAATAAGTTATGCTGCCCATAGAAATCTGGGCTCACTGGGCCACGGCGCCGGAAAATGGACGGTTTTGCTGAGCAAAATTTTAAATAAAAATTAGAATAAAAAGTCCTTTCCGCCCGCGATGGACTATACAATCTCTGCCTGTAGTAGCAGTCAAGCTGGTCAAACTGAAGGGTGAGGGTTCCCGTCCCTACTGTTACAATTTTCTATGCAAACGCAGGGCAATGCATTTAGAATTTAAATGCAAACATTAATCGATGTTCCTTGTCCACAAATGAGAAATGTCGCTTCGCCCAACTTAAAAAATGGAAATTTTTACAAAAGTTAGTTATTCAATAACATAATGGAAAAGGCTTCAAGTTTATTTTATTAGTAAAGTAACATTAAAGTGACGTACTTTCCAAAGACAAAGGACATGAATTGAATATTTGAACAGTTCTCTATAATGGAAATGTACGTAGTTAACTTAATTACGTACGTAGTTATCCAAGATAATCTAAAAAGGTTTACTACTGTTGTAGATCAGAAATATCAGAGGAATATTTTGGATATAATAATGTGAAGTGCTTGGCAGGAATCGCAGTGACTTTTCGACTAATATAATGACAAATTATTGTTGTAGAGTTAAAGGGGTTATTAATATCTATTCTCACAGCAAACCTTTATTGTTTGAAGAGCGTCTTCCTTCTAAATAATTACAAGATGAAGTACAAGATAAATATTTTTCATTTACACAATTTAAAAACTTCCATATCACTTTGAATTCTGAACAATTTATATTGAAGTACCCCGTCGATTTAACCCGTCATACTAATCACAACAAATTTTCTCACTTCTTTAAATGACGCAAAAGTATGATGTACTGTGATGCATGACAAGAAAACGACAGTACAGACAATCTCGGTTACAGTGATTCTCTGGGGACTTACATTTTTTTGTTCACTATATCACATAATGCGAGAGTAAACTTGTTTCTTGTCGATAATTTTGTTACTACAGAGATGCAGTAAATTTTCCGAAGTCTCCGAATTCGAATTTTCAATATATTCGCTTAGCCTTAAAATATTTTTTTATTACTGTTTGCTACGAATAGATATTATAACTATTTGGAGATTGATCTGGAGTCCGTTGTTGACACTTGGTTATACAGACACCCCATCAAAATAAATAGTGTAGGCTTGATTCCCCAAATATTTTATTACAGTCTTCTTCTGTGATCTTCTGAGAAGCACTAATTGATCACTTTTTTCATTTGTCTTCTCCAAGTCATCATATTTCTTTCCTCATGTTCTGAAAACTTCTTTCATAGCGTTAAAAATGTATTACTCTTATGATATTTCTCTAGGAAATATCTCGCAGTCTGCGATAATTAAGTCTTCGTGCTCGTAAAATTGTCAAACATGAACTGAAATTATTTTTTCTCATTCGTGCGTGCCTTTAGATCCTTTCATTCGTAGTAAATGTGACAAAAATAATTCACACAACCCTCTTCTTGCAAACTAACAATATTATTAAACTGCATTATTATTGACCGAAAATTGTTATGTGTATTGTTCAGACTTTGTAAAAATGTGTTCATTTTGCAGAATGTATAATAATTTAAATTCATTTGAACATGATTAACAAGAGATCACGAAAAAATTAAAACAACTCCCTAAATATCAAATATTTCCGTCGAGATACACGTGTAGTCCTTGTTCTTTGAGAAAAACAGAATCGAAAATCGTGAAGACCTATCAGAAAGGTGAACATTATCGTTGAACCCAAAAACGTTACAATATCAAGACGGGAGAGAAACAAGGAATTATTATAAATACTACAGGGGTATAAAAATTTGTTTTCACAAAGTCAGCAACAACGGACATTGCATATTAAGCGTGGTTTCTGTTCAGTAAAACAACATTAATCAACCGGGTTTGCCATATCATATTCCTTTTTGCGCGTAATCACAGCCACACTGTACATTTAATACCTCACCGAACCAAGAGCTATAACAGTCGGCTAGTCGCGCATTATTAAAGTCTAGGAGAGGAAGCTGATGTGCCGAGACCACACAGCTGCCAGGCACTTGAGAGGTTTGCGGGGGCGTTCTCGTCACAGCGACCGACCTCCTCGAGGCCGGGGGGAGGGGAATTAACGTAATCACTGGTTCGTATGTCGGCCGTGACGTCACCGATGACGTTTACAGAGGCGCATGACAAACGATAGACACCGAGTTGGTTTTATTCCATCGTAAATCGTGCAGAGAGGAGACGCACACGAGCGTAGGATCTGAGTCTCTACTGCAGGGACCGCCTGCACACAGCCGTCCCACGGGCGCCAGGGAGGAGCGACAGTCCTCAAGCCGTTGCCACGTTTAAATAAATAAATGTCTTTATTACTGGCATCGCTCAGGACATTGATCAAGGCATTCTGCTCGACTACTTAAAAAAATAATACATAACAAATGGATGGTTATTCCAAAAAAATCGTACGCTTTTAGTGGCGTAGGGTTCTCACAAGAGTGAAAACGGTAGAGTCGGATGTTCACGGCAACTCTGGAACGAAGCGTTCACTACTGCATTCGAGACTGATTAGTGATTCCGGGCGCGTCAACGGCTGCGATTATTATTCCCATAAGTGTAGCGCATGCTCTTATGGCGGGAGATGCCGGAGATCTTTTGCTACGGCGAGGAACGGCGACGCTTATAACCAAAATACAGTGTCTTCCAAGTAACCTTAATTGCCTTCCACACGATTATGAGATTTTATAAAACGTTCCGAAAATTTCGTTTTTTTCTTTCTCAGTTTTCATGTGTAAGAATTCTCAACTAATTTTAAACTAAAATTCACTCTGTTCATATTATCAGTAATAGGTCTGTACCTGTAATGAAAATTAAGTAACTATAAGTATTCCTAATTAATTATATCATTACTACGTATGCAGATTCCCTTCATCATTAGATGAGTTAGATGGATCCTATACAATTGCACAGGTGGCAAAAACCTTTCCTCTTGCAGATTTCAAGAAGCAATCCCCACGAAATGATTTATACGTTTTGTGAATATCCGATCTCGTAATAATTAACATTTACTGTTCCCTGACCTTCTCCAACAGCTCGCTATAAATCGTTTCCTTCCTGGTGCCGGACCTGATTCCACGCACGCTGCCGCCGCCGCATTTAAGGTGTCCCCAGCCCCCGCCAGGCCGGGCCTGCACGGCAGATGCCTCGGGCGTGGGGCGACGGGCGTGGGCGGCGCAGGCAACAAATGTTTCATCATATTCCCATTACCGAGCTTTGATCGTCTGGCGCGCGCCGCATTTGCATGCCGCTCATGGCCCCGACGCCTCCGCCCTCGCAGCCGAGGCGGGGAGGACGGCGGCTAATACGACCCCGTCGCGTCCCCAGCACCGCAGCGGCGACGAGGATCACCGGCGGATTTATTAGATCGTCTGTGCGGGGATGGAGCGGCTAACACGCGAGAAAATTGGAAATTGTAAAAATTGTAATTTCACCTTTTAAAGCGTTTCACTATTTCCGAATAAAGGAAACCGAATGCACAAAAAATATGCATAAAATTTCAACGAGCCTTTTAAAAGGGAGAGTTTGCAAAAACACGCAAGTAGTCCCGGTCATGTGGAAATGCAGGAACTATTATTTCAGTCTAGAGAAACCTACGCTCAAATGCATTTTATGAGTTTAGGTAAACATGAACACAAAAGCTGTAAATGAACTCCAATGAAGTTCCTGGAAATCTAAAACGTTTTTAGTATCAACTAGACGATTGAATGATATATATAAATCTTCATTAAACCTCATTTCAATTGTACTCACTAATATCGAATTATAAAAACATCTTTAATGTTTTAATATATTAACTACGAGAGTAACATTTAAACTATTGGTGCTACATGAGCACACATTTTCCAGCATGAGAGCGTAGGCTTCCGCGGCTGGAGTCAGTATTTACTAGCGGCGTCACCCGGACAGCATAGTAAATATTTTCCACCATTCTTTTCTTTTAGAAAAGTTTAGTTCAATGGAAGTGAGACCTGCGTTATTGTTAATCCGTCTTTGATCTATCTGAGGAACACATTTGAAGTCGTTTTTGAGATTTCATAAAATAGAATCCATTAACATTAAGCAAAAATTACACGAAATCTACTTTTATTAAAAAAATTTGTTTTGACATTATTTAAAGCTCTATTTTTTAAACGTATTTCATTAAGAAACAAATCATTAGTCATAAATATCGCACTTCTGCATTCTTAAATGCACTTTGCACTCATAAATATTGCATTTTGCAATTTTCAAAAATTCAGAGATTTAATGAGAAGCGGGATCTGCGCCATTTTCTATACTTGAGGAAAAATATTGGAGCTTTTTTGGGAAAATAGTTGCTAAGAATTGTCTGCATTTCAAGTATAATTATTAGTCAATAGTACAAGATCTTAAACATATCTTTGAAAAATGTTTAATTAATGAAAATACGATCTACCAATTTTGGTTTCAGATCTTCGGTGATCTCCAGCAGTTATGGAAGGACCTACTGGATCTATCAAAAGTGTTAAGTTTTTTTAAATTTATTTGCGTGCTTTTTTAAAGAGATCATGTGAGAAATCTCAAAACGTCGGAGAAGCACTTTTAGTCATGTAGTCTTCTTGACGTTTTAAGTTCGAGGTTATTTAGTTTTCATGCACTGAAAATACTTTGCAGTGACCTCAAAACTTGTAATGAAGTTTTTCAGTTTTCGTTATTATACTCTTCCATAATAAAAATATTATTAAATTCCACTGGAAAATGGGTATTATCTATTTATTATCGTTTTGACAGAAGTGTTTTTGGCACACCAATATGCTGGACGGGCTTCACTTGCGGAACATGGCAGAGGTTGGTTGCAAGGGGCATTTCATTTAGCGGAAAGTGCACAAATTAGAAGTTGAACAATTCCTGTCCTCAACTATACGAAACTGGGACCGATATTTCAATAAGTGACTCGTCCATACCATTATATACTACATTGCTACCTTCAACCTCAACAATAGCGAATGTTTCATTTAATATTCAAAGTGCCAGTGAACTTCAAGCAATGGGGGGTGTTATTGTCAACCACAGGACTCACATGTGCTTCCTTACCTTAGCTACATTCTACACAAATTTCTACTGATGTACATCAGTCTAATCAACTTGAAACACGCCAGCAGTCTACATTTGCTGATCAATCTGCTGTTCTACCTATTTCGGATTCTACATCTTCAAATCCTTTCATTAGATACCAACAATCCCAGATGAGTAGACAGACAGATCGACAGACGTTCTGTCGCAAATCAATTTTTCGATATCAAGAACCCACGTGGATTGACTACACAACGTGTCAGAGGAAGAAATTTACTCTATATAGGAACATAAAATACACAATTTTTCAGTATCAGGGATCTACAAAAAGGATTTTCCTACCCCCAAATCGTCTTTTTCGCAGCAGAATTACATAGCTTACTATATACTATGTATGTAGTATGTGAGAAAGCACAATATTTATTTTCGTAACTGTGTTTGTAAACATTTGTTCCTATTCGAACATCTTGCATTTCCGGATGATTTGTGTTGCCGTTTAATATCAGCTTTTATTTGGATTTCGTGGATTCTGCAATTTAAGGAAGCCTATTTTAAAGCGTAGCTTTAATAATTTTGTGCATTTTCCCCATTTTGTGCCTAATTTATTTTCATTGATTGATATCTATTTTCTTAATTATCATGAATAAAACAATAACATCAATTATTGTATTTTTGAAAAAGTTTAATATTATTTCGTAGTATCTGATCGTATGAAAGAAAGGCTTTCCAGTGTTTTAAATGTAAATAAATTTATACAACTGATAATTAAAAAGTATATAAGTAAAAATATCAATTTAATGCCGTTATTTATGGAGGACGGACTTGTGACCTACGTTTGTAAATCAAGTCAAGAAAAAAGAAATATTTATATGAAGAAGATGCTGAATACAATAATTATTTATAATTACCACATCATGCTTCTATTTTCTTAGCAACGTTCTCGTGATGTGAACGTTTTAACAGGTTGAACAGTGATATTAATCACGTTCATACTAGTTTTTGCATTCAATATACAACAAATTTTAAGAACAGCGGGTGGCTCTGGCAAATATATCAGCTCGCTTCGCTTTCCTACTATTTAATATAGCAATAAAACATTAACATTACATCATCGATGAGGGTTTTCCTCGAACACAACTTCATCAGCAGCAATTCAGGTCAGAATGCCAGCCTGGAGATTTATCGCAACGTTCGCGCTCTCCAGAGTGCTCAACGACGAATTGTGCGCTTAGGTGTGATGAATTCGATGTGAAGTAAAAACGGGTCATCAGAGGGGATCTTCTCTAATTAAAGGGAGTGGCACGTTGGGCCGGTGGGAATGGGCGCGTGAGGCACTGGTCGGGCAGTGGGCGACGACGACTTTCGGCCAAGCTGATTAGTTACCTGTGGCCGGATCAAGGTCACAATCGTTGGCTACAGAATTAATTTCATGAATTATTAGCCACTCATTATCAATCCCAAATGTGATGTTCGTAAGATTACACTTTGTTTTGCAGCTCGGTAATTCAAAAAATTATTCTAGGTCAATCCGTGAAATTTATTAAATAAAATGTATAATAAACTAGTGGGGCTATAACAGCACGTACTTTCTTGCCCGTACTATCCTGCAAAATTACACGAAAAATACTGAAATGTTCCAAAAATTGTACATGAACTTATTTCAAAATCTATCTTCAAGAAAAAGGGGAAAATCTCTTATCTTCAAAACAGTAGTTATAGGAAGACGCCAAATTTTTTTAAAAATATATGCAATTTTTGAAAAATCAAGAGTTTTTAACAAAAATTGCATCTGCACCATTCTCATAAATGTCCCCCAAACTACTCAACATAAAAATTTAATAAAAACGGTGGACCCGTTTTTTGAAAGTATTTAAAATGCCCCAGGGATTTCATGTAAAGTAGCCCCAAAATGCAAGAAGCCGGACATCATCCGGATCGATTGGGGGATATCAATTTTGGAGTAAATAGGCTGAGCGGTTTAGCAGTCAGCGTTGTTCATAGACGGACTAACAGACGGACATACGTTTTGTTCTCATTCGATGTTTTGGTATCAAGTACCCACATACATACGTGGTTACACCACAAGTTAGAGGATTTTTTCTAAATTTAGCAATTGGATTTATTCACTTTCACGTTGCCAGGGCCCTGTAATGAGAGTTTTCCTGCCGAATATGTGGCGTTTTTTCGCGCAGCATTACATAACTTTCTCTTTACTGCGTAAGTAGTAGCGAGAAAGGAAACATTTGAGAATGGTATGGTGAAAGAAGAATATGGAAGAGGGTATGGCAGCAGTGTGTAAGGTGAAGGATATTAAGGAAGAAATCTACGGGGAGATGGGGAAAGAAATGAGACAATGATTGGTTGACACAATTGTAGTAGTCGTTTTTGTGAGTTCCATACAGCAGAAAACTGATGATGATGGCTAAGCCATCGAAAGATGTAATTTTAATAAATAATATTGTTGACAATGACGACACATAATTTTCATTGGAAATGCCAACGAAACTCACCACAATACCTATAGTGCTCAATTGTGTTTGAGGAGGGGAGGTATGGGGTAAAAAAAAGGTGTGAGGAGATATTTCAAGGTAAGTCTCTTAAATGGAGATAAGTCGGAATTATTCGACAATAATACTTAGTAACAAGACATGCAAGAATAAAACTGAGGTTGTTGGAAGGTAGGAGAATATACAGAAAGGAAGTGGGAATGAATAAACAATACAGTCATAGATTAAGACAGGAAAAGTAGGAAAGAAGGCAAATAGAGAAAATGATAGAGTTTTGTGACGATAGTATAGTTTTGTGACGATAAAATATACGCAAATAGAGAGAAATGCAATTATAGAATATATGAAAATAGAGTGAAGCAAGACGGAATGGATTTTATTTTAATTATTGAATACAGACAAAGAAATACAAGAAAAGGCGCTGGGCAGACGGATACGGGCATCACAATGAAATGATGTATATAGGATTATACGATGGACAAGTATCAGAGTAATTGAAGAAGGAATGCAATGATAGAGCAAGTACTATTGCAAGGTACAAGTTAGGAAATTAGACGAGAGCAAGTAAATTGAAAAAAAAAAGAAGAGGGAGAATAAGTTAAGCAAGAAATGAAGGATTGAGAGAGAAGATTGAAATAATGTATTAGAAAGATGTATATAGATATGGGTAAGATAACAATGCTGATAAAAGTACACATGATATATTGAAGAAGAGGGACGTAACTAAGGTGGTGAGTGTAGGTGGATGTGAGGATAAGCGAAAGAAGATAAGCGGTAGGTTAGAGAATTCAGAACGTCCTGATTGAAAATTAAAAGAAAGATGAGATGATGTGTGAGATAGAAAGGAGAACAGATGGTATTGCAATTTTCCCTTAAATAGTTATATTATATCATTATAATTTGATGTGTATTGAATTTCATTACTGTCACTGAACTGTATTGTATTATGATGATTGTACTCTATAGAAATGTGATGTAATGTATTAAGATATATTGTTTGTTCTATTATTTCTGAATTTGATTGTATGCATTGAATGTAATAGCGATTTCAACTGTATTCTGGATAAAAAAAATTGGTAATTAAAAAGAAACTACTAACACCATATAATAAAAGAACGTAAAGTATTATCAACGTCATAATTATAACCAAACAGAAGAAACATAATCAGTAACTATTTTCCAACAGACATATAGCATGAAACTAAAAAGATTTTCATTAAAAAAACAGTGAGGAGGGAAACTGTCGCACGACAGCATCGCTTTAAGAGAAGTCTCGATGCCAGTCGATGGGGCAGCGCTCGCCCGGAGGGAAAAGTTATTTGTCGAAACAAACGCGAGCGACACGCTCATCGGGAGCGCGCGCCGCCGAAGA
>BOPP01000025.1:8938831-8965462 GCA_017312745.1 Gryllus bimaculatus
CCCTTAGACCTAGTAGTAAGATGGGTCTGTCAACTGTTTTCCACTCATGTCGCAACAAATGAGAAAATGTCGCTTCGCCAACTTAAAAAATTGAAAATTTTTACCAAAAGTTTAGTTATTCAATAACATAATGGAAAACGACTTAAGGGTTTATTTTATTAGTAAAGTAACGATTAAAGTGACGTACTTTCCAAAGACAAAGGACATGAATTGAATATTTGAACAGTTCTCTATAATGGTAAATGTACGTAGTTAACCTTAATTACGTAACGTAGTTATCTAAGATAATCTAAAAAGGGTTTACTATCTGTTGTATCGATCAGAAATTATCAGCAGAATATGTTTTGGATATAATAATGTGAAGTGCTTGGCAGTAATCGCAGTGACTTTTCGACTAATATAATGACAAATTATTGTTGTGGAGTTAAAGGGGTTATTAATATGCTCTTCTCACAGCAAACCTTGTATTGTTTGCCAACAGCGTCTTCCTTCTAAACAATTGCAAGATGAAGTACAAGATAAATATTTTGTTCATTTACACAATTTCAAAACTTCCATATCACTTTGAATTGCTGAACAATTTATGTGAAGTACCCGTCGATTTAAACCGCGTCATACTAATCAACAGCAACAAAATTTTTCTCAACTTCTTTAAATGACCCAAGTATGATGTACTGTGATGCGCATGACAAGAAACGACAGTACAGACTACTCCGGTTAGGCAGTGATTCTTCGCTGGGGACTTACCATTTTTTTTGTTCACTATCTCACATTAATGCGAGATAAACTTGTTTCTTGTTCGATAATTTTGTTACTACAGGAGATGCAGGTAAATTTTGCCGAAGTCTTCCAATTCGAAATTTTCAATATAATTCGCTTAGCCTTAAATATTTTTTTATTACTGTTTTGCTACGAATAGTAATATTATAGACTATTTGGAGATTGATCTGGAGTCCGTTGTTGACACTTGGTTATACAGACAAACCCCCAATCCAAATAAATAGTGTAGGCTTGATTCCCAAATAGTTTTTATTAACAGTCTTCTTCTGTGGATCTTCTGAGAAGCACTAATCGATCACATAATTTTTTCATT
The DNA here is from genome assembly GCA_017312745.1 of Gryllus bimaculatus. NCBI lineage: Eukaryota > Metazoa > Arthropoda > Insecta > Orthoptera > Gryllidae > Gryllus > Gryllus bimaculatus. The sequence goes on from BOPP01000025.1 coordinate 8,939,925, forward strand.
TGTCTTCTCCAAGTCATGCATAATTTCTTTCTTGATGTTCTTGAAAACTTCTTTCATAGCGGTTACAAATGTATTACTCTTATGTATTTCTCTAGGAAATATCTCGCCAGTCTGCGATAATTAGAGTCTTCCGTGCTCGTAAAATTGTCAAAACATGAACTGAAATTTATTTTTTCTCATTCGTGCGTGCCTTTAGATCCTTTCATTCGTAGTAATGTGAACAAAAATAATTCACACAACCCTCTTTCTTGCAAACTAACACTATATTAACTGCATTATTATATGGACCGAAAAATTGTTATGTGTATCTGTTCAGACTTTGTAAAATGTGTTCATTTTGCAGACTGCAATAAATAATTTTAAATTCATTTGAAACATGAATTAACAAGATATCACGAAAAAATTAGAGCAACTGCCCTAAATATCAAAATATTTCCGTCTAGATACACGTGTAGTCCTTGTCATTGAGAAAACAGAATCGAAATCGTGAGACCTATCAGAAAAGGTGAACATTCTCGTCGAACCCAAAAACGTTACAATATCTAGACGGGGAGAGAAAACAAGGAATTATATAATACTACAGGGGTATAAAAATTTGTTTCAACAAAAAGGTCAGCAACAACGGACATTGCATATTAAGCGTGGTTTTCTGTTCAGTAAAACAACAATATTAATCAACCGGGTTTGCCCCTAGTCATATTCCTTTTGCACGGAATCACAGCCCACACTGTACCATTTTTATACCTCACCGAACGAGAGCTATAACAGGTCGGCAAGTCGCGCCATATTAAAGTCTAGGAGAGCGAAGCTGATGTGGCCGAGACCACACAGCTGCCAAGGCACTTGAGAGGTTTGCGGGGGCGTTCCTCGTCAGCAAGCGACCGGACCTCCTCGAGGGCGGGGGGAGGGGAATTAACGTAATCAACTGGTTCGGTATGTCGGCCTGTGAACCGTCACCCGGATGAGTTTACAGAGGCGCATGACAAACGATAGACAACCGGAGTTGGGTTTTATTCCATCGTAAATGCGTGCAGAGAGGCGACGCACACGAGCGTAGGATCTGAGTTCTCTACTGCAGGGACCGCCTGCACAACAGCCGTCCACGGGCGCCAGGGAGGAGGCGACAGTCCTCAAGCCGTTGCCACGTTTAAATAAATAAATGTCTTTATTACTGGCATCGGCTCAAGGAGCATTGATCAAGGCATTCTGCCGACTACTTAAAAAAAATAATAGCATAACAAATGGATGGTTTATTCCAAAAATCGTGAACGCTTTAGTGGCGTAGGGTTCTCACAAGAGTGAAAACGGTAGAGTCGATGTTCACGACAATTACAACTCTGGAAACGAAGCGTTCAACTACTGCATTCGAGCAACTGATTAGTGATTCCGGGGCGGCGTCAACGGCTGCGATTATTATTCCCATAAGTGTAGCGCATGCTCTATGGCGGGAGAGCCGGAGATTCTTTTGCTACGGCGAGGAACGGGCGACGCTTTACCAAAATACAGTGGTCTTCCAAGTAAGACCTTAATTTGCCTTCCACTACGATTAATGACAGATTTTACAAAAAACGTTCCGAAAATTTTCGTTTTTTCTTTCTCAGTTTTCATGTGTAAGAATTCTCACTAATTTTAAACTAAAATTCAGCTCTGTTCAATTATCAGTAACAGGTCTTGTACCTGTAAAATGAAAATTAAGTTACTATAAGTATTCCTAATTAATTATATATTACTACGTATGCAGATTCCCTCTTCACATCATTAGATGAGTTAGACGGGATCCTATATAATCTGGCAAAGGTGGCAAAAAACCTTTTCTCTTGCAGATTTCAAGACGCAATCTCCAAGAAATGATTTAATACGGTTTGTAACTATCCGAATCTCGTAAAATCAACATTTACTGTTCCCTGACCTTCCCTCCAAAGCTCGCTAATAAATCTTTCCGTTCCTGGTGTCGGGCCTGAATTCACGCAAGGCCGGGCCGCCGCCGCATTAAAGGTGTCCCCAGCCCCCGCCAGGCCGGGCCTGCACGGCAGATGCCTCGGGCGGCGGGGCGAACGGGCGCGGGCGGCGCAGGCAACAAATGGTTTCATCATCATTCTCCCATTACCGCCGCTTTGTCGTCTGGTGCGCGCCGCATTTGCATGCCGCTCATGGCCCGACGCGCCGGCCCTCGCAGCCCGCGGCGGGAGGGACGGCGGCTAAATACGACCGGCCGTGCGGCGTCCCCAGCACCGCAGCGGCGACGAGGATCCCCCGGCGCCTGCCCCTCCCTTCCTGGCGAGCCCTCCCGGCGGATTTATTAGTATCGTCTGTGCGGGGATGGAGCGGCTAACACGCCGAGAAAAATTGGAAATTGTAAAAATTGTAAATTTCACCTTTTAAAGAGGCGTTTCACTATTTCCGAATAAAGAAAAACCGAATGCACAAAAAAATATGCAGTAAAAAATTTGCAACGAGCCTTTTAAAAGGGAGAGTTTTGCAAAAACACGCAAAGTAGTCCCGGTCATGTGGAAAATGCAGGAACTATTATTTCAGTCTAGAGAAACGTACGCTCAAATGGATTTTATTGAGTTTAGGTAAACATGAACACAAAAGCTGTAAATGAGACCTCCAATGAAAGTTTCTTCTGGAATATCTAAAAACGTTTTTAGTATCAAACTAGACGATTTGAATGATATATATAAATCTTCATTAACCTGCATTTCAATTGTACTCACTAATATCGAATTATAAAAACAATCTTTAATGTTTTTAATATATTAACTACGAGAGTAACGATTAAACTATTGTGCTACATGAGGCACACATTTTTCCAAGCATGAGAGCGTAGGCTTCCGCGGCTGGGAGTCAATATTTTAGCTAGCGGCGGTCACCGGACAGCCTAAGTAAATATTTTCCACAATTCTTTTCTTTTAGAAAAGTTTAGTTCAATGGAAGTGAGACTGCGTTATTGTTAATTCCATCTTTGATCTATTCTTGAGGAACACATTTGGAAGTCGTTTTTGAGATTTCCATACAATGAATCCATTAACATTAAGCAAAAATTACAGCGAAATCTACTTTTTTAAAAAAATTTTGTTTTGGACATTATTTAAAGCTCTATTTTGTTTAAACGTATTTCATTAAGAAACAAATCATTAGTCATAAACATATGCACTTCTGCATTCTTAAAATGCACTTTGCACTCATAAATAATTGCATTTTTGCAATTTTCAAAAATTCAGAGATTTAAATGAGAAAGCGGGGATCTGCGCCATTTTCTATACTTGAGGAAAAAAACATTAAAGAAAAAATATTGGAGCTTTTTTGGGAAAATAGTTGCTAAGAATTGTCTGCATTTCAAGTATAATTATTAGTGCAATAGTACAAGATCTTCAAGACATATCTTTGAAAAATGTTTAATCAATGACAAATACGATTCTACCAATTTTGGTTTCAAGATATTCGGTGATCTCCAGTTCAGTTATGGAAGGGAACCTCTGGATCTATCAAAGTGGTTAAGTTTTCTAAAATTTGCGTGCTTTTTTAACAAGAGATGCATGTGAGAAAATCTCAAAACGTCGAGAAGCACTTTTTAGTCATGTAGTCTTCTTGACGTTTTAAGTTCGAGGTTATTTAGTTTTCAATGCACTGAAAATACTTTGGCCAGTGACCTGCAAAACTTGTTAATGAAGTTTTTCAGTTTTTCGTTATTATACTCTTCCATAAGCAAAAATATTATTAATTCACTGGAAAAATGGGGTATATCTATTTATTATCGTTTTTGACCAAGTGTTTTTGGGCACACCAATATGCTGGACGGGCTTCACTTGCGGAAACATGGTAGGCAGAGGTTGGCTGCAAAGGGCATTTCAATTTAGCGGGAAAGGCAACAAATTAGAAGTTGAACAATTCCTGTCCTCAACTATACGAAACTGGGACCGATATTTCAATTAGTGCCCGTCCATGAACATTATAATACTACATTGCTAACGCTTCACCTAACAATGCGCGAATGTTTCATTTAAAAATATTCAAAGTGCCAGTGAACTTCAAGCAATGGGGGTGTTTATTGTCAAATGAACATGAACCACAGGAACTCATTGTTGGCTTCTACCTTTCGGCTACATTCTATAACACAAATTTCTACTGATTGTACATCAGTCCTAAATCAACTTGAAACACGCCAGCAGTCTACAATTTGCTGATGCCCAATCTGGCTGTTCTACCTATTTCGGATTCTACATCTTCAAAATCCTTTCATTAGATACCAACAATCCAGATGAAAGCAGACTGACAGATTGACAGACGTTTCTGTCGCAATCAATTTTTTCGATATCAGAACCCACGTGGATTGACTACACAAGTGTCCGGGAGAGATTTACTCTATATAAGGAACATAAATACACAATTTTTCCAGTATCAGGGTCTAACAAAAAGGATTTTCCTACCCCCAATCGTCCTTTTTTCGGCAGCAGAAATTAACATAGCTTACTATTCTATGTACTGTAGTATGTGAGAAAGCACATATTTTATTTTCCGTAACTGTGTTTGTAAACATTTGGTTCCTAATTCGAACATCTTGCATTCCGGATGATTTGTGTTGGCGCCGTTTAATATCAGCTTTTTATTTGGATTTCGTGATTCTGCAATTTTAAGGAAGCCCTATTTTCAGCGTAGCCTTTAATACTTTTGTGCATTTTCCCATTTTGTGCCTTAATTTATTTTCCATTGATTGATATCTATTTTCTTAATTATCATGAAATAAAATCAATAACATCAAAATTATTGTAATTTTTGAAAAACGTTTTAATATTATTTCGTAGTATCTGAATCGTATGAAAGAAGGCTTTCCACTGTTTTAACTGTAAATACATTTATACATGATAATTAAAAATTATATAAGTGAAAATATCAATTTAACTGTCGATATTTATTGGAGGAATGGACTTGTGACCTACGGTTTGTAAATCAAGTCAAGAAAAAAATAAATATTTATATGAAGAAGATGCTGTATACAATAATTATTTAAATTACACATCATGTTCTATTTTCTTGCAACGTTCCTCAGGTGGAATGTGAACTTTAAAACAAGGTTGAACAGGTGATTATTAATGCACGTTTCATACTAGTTTTTGCGGTTCAATAATACCATACAAATTTTAAGGAACAGCGGGTGGCTCTGGGCAATATATCAGCTCGCTCGGCTTTCTTACTATTTAATATAGCAATAAAAACATTAACAATTACAATCATCGATGAGGGTTTTCCCTCAACACAGACTTCATCAGCAGCAAATTCAGGTCAAGAATGCCAGCCTGGAGATTTATGCGCAACGTTCCGCAGCTCTCTCGGAGTGCTCAACAACGAATTGTGCCGTTGGTGTGATGAATTGAATGTGAAGTAAAAACGGGGTCATCAGAGGGGAAATCTTCTCTAATTAAAGGGAGTGGCAGTTGGGCCCGGCGGGAAGTGGGCGGGATGAGGCGCTGGTCAGGCAGTGGACGACGACGACTTTGGCACGCTGATTAGTTACCTGTGGCCGGGATCAAGGTCCACATCATAGGCGACAATTAAATTTCATAAATTATTAGCCACTTATTACCAATTGCCCAAATGTGATGTTTCGTAAGATTACCACATTTTGTTTCCAGCACGTTGTAATTTCAAAAGTTTATTCTAAGTGAAATTATTAATAAAATGTATATAATAAAGTAGTGGTGCTGATAAAAGCACGTATTTTCTTGCCCGCATACTAATCCTGCAAAATTACACGAAAAATACTCATATGTTTCGCAAAATTATCAAAAAACTTATTTCAAAATCTATCTTCAAGAAAAATATTTCATCTAAAGGGGGAAAACTCTCTTATCTTCAAAACAGTAGTTATAGGAAGACCCCGATTTTTTTTAATATATGTAATTTTCGAAAAAACCGGAGTTTTTAACGGACGGTGATACCTGCAACAATTCTCTGAAACACCCTCCACACTATTCAACAGCAAAATTTAATAAAAACGACTTTTTTTTTTTGAAAATATTGAAAATGTCCAGGGATTTCATGTAAATGTAAGCTCTAAAAAAAAATATCGGGTTTCAAATTCAAGTAGCCGGATCGATCAGGGAAATATCATTTTGGAAAAAATCGGCTGGAACGGTTTAACAGGTTAGACGAATGTTTTCTAATGTAGCCAACTGGATTTACCTTTTTCGTTCCAGCGCCCTGTTTTTTGTTGGCAAAAATTTCACCCGTTTTTTCGCGCAAACTTTACATAAATTTCTCTGCTAGCTTGCGGAAGCGGTCAGCGAGAAGTAAAATCTGATTAACAGTAATGACGGAAGAAGGCCGTATGGCAGCAGTGTGTCAGGTGAAGGAATATTAAACGGGGAGGATGCGGAAAGGAATGAGAAAAGGATTGGTTGGCTCAATTGTTGTTTTAGGAGGGGAAGTGTGGGGTGAAAAAGAGATTGTGAGAAGATAATTCATGGTAAAGTATTAATAGAGAGAGGTCTTCGGAATTGTTCGACCATAATACTTAGGAACAACGACAGGCAGAATAAAACTGAAGTTTCTGCTGGCGTTAGGAAGGCAATTTTATGATGTGAATGAGAATATTGAGAAAGGCAGGTGATAATTAATAAATAAGGCAGCCATGGATTACACATATAAGACGAGAAAAGTAAGGAAAGGCAGTCAAATTGAGAAAGGGTGATGCAAAGTTTTAATAACATCGAGTACATGCAAAAACAGAGGAAATGCAATGAATATGCCAATAGAGTGAAGCAAGACGAAATGGATTGGTACTATAATTATTTGAATATAGACAATGATATACAAGAAAAGGTGTTGGGAAACGGATAAGGCATCACACATGAAATGATGTATATAGGATTATACGCTAGCGATACGTATCAGAGTAATTGAAGAAACATCCAATGATAGGCAAGGACTATTGCAAGGTACAAGTTGGGAAATGAGACGAGAAGGCAAGTAAATTGAAAAAAGAGGGAGTGTAAAGTTAGCAAGAAATGTAGAATTGAGAAAGAAAGATTGAAATAATGTACTTGTGAAAAAATGCATGTGATAGGGGTAAGATAACAATGCTGATAAGAGTACACATGAAATAATTGAAGAAGAGGGCGTAAGTGGAGGTGATGAGTCTGGTGGATAAGCGAAAGAAGATAAGAGGTAGATTAGGAATTAAGAACGTTCTGTTGAAAATTAAAAGAAAAGATGAGATGATGGGTGAGATAGGAAGGAGAACACATGGTTATTGCAATTTTCGCCTTAAATACTTGTATATCATTATATTGTGGATGTGTATTGAATTCCATTACTGCCACTGAATTGTATTGTAATTGTACTGTAGTTGTATTATGATGATTGTACTGCTATAGAAATGTGATGTAATGTATTGAGATGTATTGTTGTTGTATATATTTCTGAATTTGAATTGTAATGCATTGAATGTAGTAGCGATTTCAACTGTATTCTGGACAAGAAATTGGTAATTGAAAATAAACCTAAGCCAACACTATATAATAAAAATAAGTATATCAACGTTTAATAATTATAACCAAACAGAAGAAACAATCATAATTTATTTTTCCAAGAGACACCATAGCTTGAAACTAGAAAGATTTTCATTTAAAAAAAAAAAGAGTGAGGAGGGAAACTGTCGCACGGCAAGCATGCTTTAAGAGAAGTCTCGAATGCCAGTCGATGGGGCAGCGCTCGCCGGAGGGAAAAGTTTTATTTGTCGAAACAGACGCGAGCGACACGCTCATACGGGGAGCGCGCGCCGCGAAGATTAAACAGAAGCTGCGCCGCCGCACGTCATTTGCATATCGGCAGGGCTTACGTAAAACGCGCGCGGATTTGGGGAGCGCGGCCGCCGGCCGCGTCGCCCGCTACGAACAAAACAGAGACGAGGTGTGAGGGAGAGTGATGAGGGGTCAATAAAGTTGTTGCATAGAACGGCGGGGTCAAGGAGGGAGTGGCAGGACGGAGAGCGCGAGAAGAGATGTTCATTGATTGATTAGTAGTGATACTGGGCGCGTCAAGTACGAGTAAGGTCATTAGTTCTGCTAGTGTTGCGCATGTTTTTTTTTTCCTGGGGAGGGGGCGGTGATCTTGACCAACTGGATGGCGAGATCCGGCACCGACCTACCGTCGTCTAGCGGGGCTTTCCCCAGCCAGGTATCTTCCACCAGCAGGGCACCGCCGCAGCCGGGATAAGCTCTAAGCTTCCGACCGTTCTCCCGGCATGTGTGGTACTGCATCCCCAATTTTATTCATTGAACTCAAATACGATCGAATTTTTGTTTCTTATTAAAACTGTTGAATGACTGACGTTATTCCATTTCACTAGAACAACAAAAAATGTTTTGTAGAATTACATGAAACAGGCGTGCAAGCCTCCTTGACTACTTCCAAATAAAACGATGGCTAGGACAATATTCACAGATAAAAAAAAGCAAACGAGTATAGGAAGTAAGACAAATAAAAATGAAAGTATTAATTGCCCATGATTTTCATTCATTCAACTCTGCCGTATCAATGCAACATCTTTCATAATTCTAATTGCTGTTCATAGCTGCCTCTTATTAACGCTACAATACGGACAAGAAGAGAGAAATAATTCTTTCCTCCTGAAATAGGTTTAGTACTTTATTTTTTGTAAACAAACACACTTAACTCACAAGTATCAAAATATAAAATTATCATTTAAATAAATTAATGAGATGATTTGCAATAACTGAATAGTTAATGTACCAAAAATGTTCACTTTATCACCTTGCATACTTGTCTTGTGCTAGATTTCGAAGGATGGTAGTACATCACACCTTTTTACTTACTCGCTACGGAGAAGAGATGTTTAGTGAAAGTTATGTGATGTTGCGTAAAAAACAGCTATTTTCGGCAAAAAAAACTATCCCTGGACCTTGGTAACAAAAAAGTGGACAAATTCAGTAGCTAAATTTAGAAAAAAAGTGCCTACAACGTGGTTAAAGCAAGAATCCATGTTTTGTGGGTCCCTGATACCGAAACATTGAATGACGGCAAATCTATGTGTCCGTCCGTCAAAAGGTCATTTTTTTTCGGAATCACCCTACATCTAAAACATTAAGGATGGAAATTTTTTCTCAGAATGAAATAATTTTCTTAAAGGTAGATTTCGAATTAAGGTTATGTACAATTTTTAGAAAAAAGTTTCGAACAATTTTTCACTAAACTTTGCGTGAAGCTACGGTCGAGAAAGTACGTGCTGTTTTACTACCACTAGTTATGGAAAATGGGTGGTAAAGGGGTAATGGATTTGGGAAACCAGAAGTGCGTACAACTTGCACCTCGCCCTCCCCAGCGGCAACGCGCCTTCCAGCCCCCGGAGCGTCGGCGGCGCCGGAGAACCGGCTCCAAATCAATTATATAAATCTCGGTATCTTTCCAATTAGTTGGCCGCGTCGGCCCACGTTAATGCAGTCGCGGCCGAGGAACATACATCATGGCGCTCGGTGACAGATGACAAGATAACGCCGCGCGCAGCGGCCCCCGTCGGCTTCCGTGCGCCGCCCGCCACCGCCGCCGCCGCCAGAAGCCCCTGGCCGTCGATGAGGTGTCGGGATCTTCAAGATCTCCCAATTAAAAATTTAAAAACGTCTGAAAACTAGCAAACCCCAAAGTGGTAATGTATATAGTTATAGTTGTAAGTTAGTTTTAGTTTGTAAGCAATAAAGCCTTCCCTAACTGCACAAGCCAAATCGGTTACAGTTATACAAAATGTATCCCAAACACAAATAAATTTCTGCCTCTCCAGGGTAACTGGAGATGGGAAACTAGAAAAAAAGGTGTCGGGGCGGCCGCGTCTAGAGGGGAAAACTGAAGGACCTAAACGTCGATCGAGAAGTGGCAGCGGCGAACTGGAAATGCTAGTGTTTGGTCCCCGAATGTGTTCACGTCTTGAGTACACGAATATCTTTTCCTATTTCTCGCGTTACGTCGTCTATCTTTCAAAACAACTTATCTTCCGCAACAACGTGTGCGTTTTAGATTGATTGCTTCCGGGTGCGCAAACTACTAAAATAATTTGTCCCGTAAGTGTGCTGCATGTTTTATTGTGAGAAAAGGCGGTCATTTTCTCCTGCTGGATGTCAAGATCCGACGCCAACCTACACTTATGGTGTTTTCCCCAACTTCGTGTCTCTCACCACCCCAACTGGAACAAGCTCTAAGCTCCCGACGGTTCTCCTGACATGTGTGGTAGTGTAGTGCATGTAAGTGGAAACGTGCCACTATGGGGCGAGGATAGAACAAGGAATATGAACGAAAGATTGTACATAGTCCCGGTTTGTTAGGGTACTGCTCCCGTAGTTGCCATGTGTTCATCGGAGAAACCAAGGAAAATTACAGATTAGAGAAGCCGGCCGCTAGAATTCTCCTCCAGACAACGGTTAATTGTGACCTAGCGAGAAAGATGTTGAAGAATGGCAAGAATGAGCAAGAAAATGTTGAAAGTCGACTAGTAAAATTCTATCTCGAAGAGTGCTTGAGTTGTCGCGTCGAAACTCTAAAACAGAAATAAATAATATTTTACGCCTGGATTACCTATAGATGTTGTAGAAATGTTACAGAGAAAATAGAGTTCTGTTTGATTTCGATGGATCGCCGGTCTTAAACAAGCACATTTGCTCTGCTGCACGATTGTAAGAGCTCGTCATCGAGGACAACGGTCTGGAGTGTGAATCTTTTCAACGAGAATGAAAAAATAGGAAAAAACAGCCCAGGACAGAGATCTAATGCAAACCATACCAACTACGAGGCACGAGGTAGCGATACACCTACCTGCACCCACATATTAGAACATGGACAAAACTGTCGTGTGTAAACTGAGCAATAAAGCTTCTATACTATAACACTTGTTAATAATTCACAACCGAAGCAACAATCGTAGCAAGACTGAAGTGTCATCAAGTCCGGAAATTGCCTTTTAATAGTGTCTCTATCTTTTAAAACTTTTATATTGACGTAATTAAATTTTCTTCTTTACATAATGCCTTCTCTACTGATACGAATGACGACCTTCTGCTTACAGGCCTATCGACTAGCTCACACTCACACGTAGTCTAGACAACAATGCTTAAAACAGTGTACTGCATTTTATATCATCGTTAATTTTACACGATAAGCGGTGAAATAATCTGACGTACAAAACCGCCATTTTTTTCACGAGCATCTCCTTTCCTGGATAACTCGGTTTTGTGTTTGTTATCCCAAACTCTTTCCGTTGTCTCAAAGACTTTATCGTATTTATGGCTAATCTTGAGAAGTTGAAAAACATCACGAATCTGATGCTGCATTTCATACTAACAACAATAAACAATCCAGATCAAAGATATCCGAGGACTTGTGTATCGTGGCCACAATGCTGAGATTTCAAGTTTGAAAACATTTAACATTTTGCCGCACGTTTTTATCAAGCATTTCTTTGACTAACCATGTGGTATTTAGACGACAATGGCAGTTAAATAAGTTTATTTCAGTCATTTCTTACAAGAAATTAGAAATAAAATGGAGCAATTTTCAAAATATTTTTAAAATGCCACAGGAGCTACGTATGAAGTACCACCACAATTTAAAGAATTATTTTTGCAGGGCTTTAAATCGGGTCAAATCCATCGGTAAATAATAATGTGAACAAAATATTGGTTCGTATGTTCACAAACGAACGGACAGATGGACGGACGAGCGTTAGAAAAACATCCATTTCGGTATTAAAGAACCACAAAATGTGTATTCTGACTACGCGACTTAGTATAAGATAATTTTTTTTTTTTCGTTTAGGAGAAAGAAAAATTCTGTTTTACACTATCAGGGATCCACAAAACGAAGAATATTTTCTGAAGAAGAAAAAAACAGCACTTTTTGCGCAGTATTAAATAACTTTCTCGAATAGGTACTCTGTATATACCTACGAAAACGATAACGTATAAACTAGTGGCCTTTAGAAGGAAAAAATTCTGTGGAGCAAAACCATATCAAATGATTTTACAAAAAGTAGCACGCTCACTGCTCAAGAAAAAAATACTCTCGTTCAACATTGTTATAAATTCAATATTGTAACGAAAACAGTCTTCACCAATAATACAACACAATAATATTCTACATACATCACCCTCAACATGTCAAGATCATAAACAAATGCCGTTTCATAACGCAACAGATGAACACAAGTATTTAATTCTGGGCGGCCTCTTCCTCGAAGACTTGCTGCCGCATAACGTCAATGTAAGGCAATGAGTATGAAAAATCACTCAGTAAGATCAGAATAAGAAAGGACTGAACAACACAATAAAATGTATTGGGTATACCACTAATTGTATTTGTATTTTTCCCGAGTTCCTGGGTATTAATAATTTCATGCATCCCAAAGATTGTATCGTAAAATATGACAGCAAGAAAAATACAATTTCTTTTGTGTTATTACTGATAGTTTAAGGGTACGCTATGAAAAGATAATTTTCTGATAGAATGTCTTTAAAGGCAATAAAGAATTAAAACCGTTCGGATCGCAGAAAAATAAAATAAAAAAGTGGGTCCATTGAAACGACATCAGGGTTAAAATTCGATAGTTTTCGGCAGCATGCAACTCGGTTTCATAATTTGAATGACAGGCTTCTTAGGAGGACTCGCTCTTACACGTTTGTATGGGAAGTCGGCGTCGCGTGCACGCCCGGACAATCGCACGCTTCGGAACTCGATGACTGCGTCGACAAAAGAATTAAATATCCCTGATAACGACACGCGCTAGGTACAGGGAGTGAATTGTAAAGGCATAACAGGTACAACTAAATCCACATCATCAATTAGTAAAACTGCTCACGTTTTCTTGAGCTGCAGAATCTCTTTCCAACATTTTAACTAGTGTATATAGTTGAATGATGAATAAACGTTACAAAAAATGCGAAGTTAGCAACTTTTAAAAACTAGACTTTTCCCTCCCTAGTTATAGAAGTGTTATTTGCATCAATAAACTGCGGGCTGTTTTTGTAATACTAACAAAATTGTAACATACTTTCGCTCTACGGCTACAAGCAAAAGGTGAACTCAATAAAACGCGCACATATTGAAGCTACATTTATGTTCAGAAGCACAAAAAGGGAGCCATCTCAGCATTTGCTTAATGTATCAGCGAAACTGGACAAAAACCTGATGGAGATGGGTTTAGCAGTAAACAGTTTGCAACCATATGAATCGGTGCAAACAAAAAGATTTGATGACACATTCGACCGGTTTTGAGTGAACGGTGAGAAACTGTTCTTAAAATATAAATTCAACTTTCTATGCACAAACACTTTCTCCGTGAACTCTATCACGTCTGTACACTATCCATCAGCTATTAATGTTAAAAAACGATCGATTTTCAGGATCTTTTCGCTTGTTCTTCAAAATTTGAAGCTCCTTAACATCGAACGTTTTTCACACGTCCTTGTTCCTGACGAAAAGGGCCCGCAAATCTGGGAAAACCGACTAGAGAGGTAATACTTTTTAAATCAAAGTAATTTTTATGTGCAGAAATATCGCAAGTGGAAAGAACTAACTTTTCAATAATTTACTGAATGTCTTAAAACCGCTGATAAAGCGAGTAATTCATTTTACTCAAAATTCCAATTTTTTTATTTCAGAACCAACTACCGCTTTATACGTGCAATTTCAAACATGTTTTCTAAATTTAAACGATCCCACATTACTCCCAGGAAATTTATAATCTTCCCTTTCAGAATATCAGTTAACGACAGCCGTGAAGACGCCACCTACACTTGTGAGATCGGCCCGCTCTGTCTCCGCGCGGTGGGAGACCGTTCGGAACACGCTGCAACATTTCCTCGGCCGTCACTGGCTTCCCCGGAACGAATCGGGCCTGGAACACGAGACGGGCGACAGTCGACGCCCCGCGGCGCAGCCACCAACCGAGAAACACAGTTCCTGACTTATGATAAATAACAATACGACGACGGCATTTAATGAATCGTTCGTCGCGCTCATAGATTCGAGGGGAAAAGTTCTCGAGGACAGAGCCATGGAGTGCGCGAGGACAAAGTCTAGTCGCTTACAGATCGGATTATAGCAGGTAAATAGATGGATCATGAGAGTCATTGATGTTTTTTTTACAAACCAAAAAAAAGTTAAATAATAAAGAACCTTCAGAATTGTTTCTGTAGTTTGTATGTTCAAATTTTAACATTGCGTGGTTTGGTTATTAAAAAAATATGGAAGTCATATTTATTACAAAATTCCTATTCCATTCTATTTGCACATTGAATTTAATCCATTTAAATTTGTATTAATATGTCCTTGCCTTAAGTAATATAAGAACATTCAGAGACTTGGCAACAATTGCATTGATAAACTACGTGATAGACCAAATTCGCTTCGTTAAAAATAAATATGACATTGAAGGAAACCAATGGATTTCGAAAGTTCATTGTAATTTTTCCTTCTTTCATAAATTAGGTACCATCTTACTAGTTATATTATAGAAAGCTCCACAAAGGAATTTGTCTCTGCTGACAAAAAGTTTCACTATTTGTTATCCCTAGCACTTGATGTAAGCCAGGGGATATTTTGAATCACGAGCTTGCATCTTGACATAGCATCAGAAGAGGAGTGTTACGGAAAAAATCATAAGTTAAATAGCTATTTACTTTACTAGTACTGAAAGTGGGACTTATGAAATGGTATTCGTATGAAACTTAGACGGACGAGGTCCCACAGTCACCTCCGGCATTTTGAAATGAGTACGCCAAAGTCACTTTACTAAGAGCTGCGTGGAAATATAGTTATTCAAATTATCGTTATTCACGTTGAGAATTCGGGGAGCCGATTCCTTCACGAAGGGCACGATGAGGGACAATAGCCCAAATATATATCTGATATGCCTTTGCAAATTGTTTTTGTCTCACCGAAGGAATTTATTTATCATTTCTTACCAAAACTGCTTATTTCCTTCTGTATTCAGATTTCAACTTGTGTTTAGTTGGAGTAGGGATCTCAGGGTTAAGAAACCGTGCACAGAATACACTTCTCCCCATGGCATGTCACACAGTTTTCAACAGTTTTTGGCGTTAAATTAATTAATTTGTCGTAACATTCTCAATATGTTAGGAGGCGGATATTGATGACCTAAAATGATCGATAAAATACTCTTAAAATGTTTTTAAAATGCTCTAAAAGCAAAGAAATATGTCGTAAAAAAGTTATCCAAACCAGATGAATAACTCAAGCTGTTGGATAAGTTACTGATGTATTCGTCTTATCTTCCTTTCGTTCAAGTAAACTCAGCTTGCAACTTTTTGTTTGGACTGTTCTTTACAAAAATACCTCTGCCTTCAGGTATTCCGAAATGGACCCAACCGACAATAGATAGGCGAAAATATACTAAAAATTACGGAAAAAATAAAAAAAAATTACTTATTAATCAAAATCAACGAAAAATGCAAAAAATACCATATAAAATGGGTTATTCGCTTTTGTCATAAAATTAATGTCTATACAAAATTCCATTGTTCTAAAGTGAAAAGGGGAAAAAGATTAATTAAAATCCCCCCTACTGATAATTCCCAACATACGTGGCGGCAGCCATGCTGATTCATGAATCCCAAGTGTTGTTAAGTTTTCTGCACTCGTTTGTTTTATACGTCGTGACTTCTTCCCCACACACGAACCGCAAAGTAACACTTCGCAACCAATAAACACCGAAGCTAAGTACTACTTTCCGTGCCCGAGTGCCGAAGATAAAACACAAGTGCAGAAAACGAATGTTTGCGCGGGCGTATGCTTGCAAGCGCAGATTATTCCGGCCAGACGACAAACATTTTCCAGGGCCCTCCTCTGCGTCGGGGGCGGCGGCGCTGGGCGGAGCGGCGTATGGCCGGGCACGCGAGGGCGTGACGAGGGGCGGCTCTCCAAACACGGCCCGGCGCCGCCGCGCCCGCTGACAGGTGGCAGCCCTGCCGCCGCCGCCGCCACCGCTGAAGAATTGTCACGACGACGCATCTGCATGCATAATCCCTCACCCCGCCGTCAGCGGCGGCCGCGCCGACCCCGCCCTCGCAACCCCGTTCTGCTCCCTTAAGGGATTTCTCGCGGGCCTCTGTGTTCCTCGCCACGATAACCGTGTAAGGCGGTGGAGGCAGACGGCATTTGTGAAATTCAACTGGGATTGAAACTAACAATGTCCACTCGCATTTGTTTCAAGTAATTGACACTAGATTGGTGTCTCCAAAGGCAGGAATCGTTGTCATTGTGCGACGATACCACGAAGGAATGAAATACTTTGTAAGAGGAAAATTAACGTATGGTGTTTAGTATTATCTGGTAGAACAGGGAACCTCCATGGTAGGTACACGAGTCGCTACGTTTGTTGTGGAGACTATCTGAAAAATCGTACCGATGAATGATTAAATACTCTTTTGTTCTCTTCCCTTACTACTTTGTTTACCTTCAATTCTTTCTACAACTACAATTAAGAACATAATTTGTTTTTTGTAATGAAGTGTGTTCACTAGAAACATCATCACATAGGAAATGTTGCATTTTACGACATGTCTTTGTCTAATTTGGCGTCAATTAGGCCATTTTCAAATTTTAAACAATTGCTTACTCAGAAACGGCTGTTTTTTTTAAATTTCCCCTAGTATGTAGCACAGAACTGTAAATGTAGTGGTTATGGTCCCATTTTCGGTGACCTTTGTATTTTAGAAAATTTTAACAACAAAAAATAAACAATCGGAATTGAAAATTAGAATTTCGCGCCCTTGGTTTCGCGTGTTGCCAGTTTGCAAAAGGGTAACACAATGGTTTGCAAGCTCTTCGAATTCATCTCGTTACTGTCGGTCGTGATGCTTGTATGATGTAGATAATATTCTTCTGAAAGGAAATAGATTGAAGGAAAATAAAATTTTAACTTCGAACTAACAAAACCACTTTTTAACATTCAAAAGGTTTGATTGCTGAGTCGCCTCCGTTTATTTGAAAACTGAAACCTGACTTCAATGTAATAAAAACGGACTTCTGTGAAATGGTTCTTGACTTTCTATTTTATATGCATTAAATAATGTGACAATTAAATTTATTCATGTTTGTTTAATTTGTGAAAGTTATAAATTGCTATTGTTACCAGCTATGAAAATAAACGCAGGTATGCACCACAGTCACTTCGTTTGAGTTTTAATTTTAATTTTTTTATTTATTTATGTCAAAAACAATTAAAAAATGTGTGTGACGTGCTATGTCGAGAATTTAATTTGAAGTTACATTTATGTTATTATTATTATTTTGTTGAGATTGACGTTTTCAAATAAGTTTTAAGTTTTTGGTTTGGCAGAAATTACAATAATCCAATATTTCGTATTTATTTTCAATAATACGAAAACCTTAATGTTGCTATAACACCTCTAGTTAAATGTATACAACATATTCTTACGTTTCACAAAAATTAAATTAAGAATATAAGAGAATGTACACTGTATAACAACGTATACAAGGTGTTTTTTTGTACTTAATCTTTCTTTCAAGTGAATAACTTTTTCTTCCAATTTCACCAAAAGTAGTTGTTCCCGAATCCCGTACGACCCTACCTACTATCCAAGGAAGTAAGTGAAACGTAAGTTTTAACAACCTCTAACCACATATGTTTCATCATACTTACTTACAAAAACGAAAGACGTAGCTATGAATTTCGTTTTCGTCCTGATTCAATTGAAACGCTTTTTGTGACTAAGTTCATGCATTCAAGGAATGCCGTTTCTCTTCGAGGACTCTTCTCCACGCACTCTCGGATCCCTAAATTTTTCCTCTTCCTCAATACCTCACTGCCATCCTTTTTCTGAGGGGTGAAAACAGCTGGGGAAGGCGTGTATCCAGCTTTATTCTTTTCGGAGTAGTTTTATTCCGGAAAACTCGTAAAATGCAACATCAAGTTAATTTTCTCTCGGGAACACCACTTCCCCCCGGGCTTTGCCGCCAGCAAAAATATTTTACTTTGTCAGCTCCACTTAGTAACCACACGTGATCCTCTTTGCATTGTTTTCTTTAACATAGAAAAAAAATATAATTTTAAATTGCAAAATATTTTTAATTTATTTCGCAGCTTTAAAATCATTCTCTCATAAAACAGCAAAGTGGTTCAGAGAAGTAAAATTAAATTGTAATTTCCCTTTTATGTTAACTATTTATCCCACACACAATGGGCCGCGGTGGGCAATTGGTCCCAAACGATCCTTTGCGTTGAATAGCAATGCAGATCAACATTACGTCTGTAACTGACCTTGTAAGTTCTCTGCACGGGAATTAGGATAAAGCCCGTGACACAAAGCAGTGCCTGCTTTCCCGGTTATTTAGCTTAGTAGTAACGTGTAAACAAATCCTCTAACGACGGTTTGTGCGTTGCTACAAACACGCAGGCAAATTTATGCTGACCCTCCTGTTGTTAAGTCCATTGTCCGCAGCGCGTAGGGTCCGCGGGCGGGCTGATGACACTTGGTGAATCGAACACGCTCTCGGATAATGGGTTTCTAATGACCTAATGAACAGCATTCACAAATAATCGGGGCTGATTACCGCAGAGCGCTTTATTGATCCACTTAGTACGCAAGGTGAGCGTACAAAGGAGAATGTCGCATCATCAGCGCATTGCATACTGTTCGCAGTGCCATTAACAGTCGGGAGGTGGTTGGATCGAACGCTGCTCTGAAGGCGAGGAAAATTGGACGAGGGAATTGGAATGACACTGGAGGGTCTCGAAACAGCGGTTTCCGGATTGGTGATCTACTCAAAACATGTCCCTAATTCTGAGAGAAAGATATTGTACAGTTGTGTTCCGATTATTACACACCATACGACACTCAGTATATTAAAGAATAATGGATGCTTATAAATACTTAAGACAAATTAAATTTGCTAGAAAATCTTAAAACTCCACGTTTTGCAGTTATGCGATAGATTCTGCTTTTGTTTTAGAAAATTAATATTGCAAGAGGGAATTTTTATTTGCGCACAAAATTAAAAAAGACAGAAACTTTAAAAATACTATTAAATGGTGTGAAAATACGTGGCATAGATTTTATTGCCTAATTAGCTTCCTAAACTCTTTTAGTCTGGGATAGAGTTTCGGTTTTGCCCATCCTACACCCAGCTACTACTAGCTCTCAAACCTATTTTAAAAAATCTCCAATATTTCTCTACCCAATAAGGTTGATTTGAAATAGTTTTTAAAAATATCATATATGACTGAAATCACTTTTGATATGAAAATTTTAGCTCCCTTTTTGAGAAAACGTAAATGGTGAAACAATGGAACCAAACTTATATAATGTTAAAAAACGCTGTATATAAAATTATGGACCAATAAGAAATGGTTTTTTAAAAACTATTGGTATTTTTTGAAAATCAAAGTATTCGTCAAACACCGAGCGTTTAATGTCGTCTATTTAGGAAGCATTTAGCACAAATCCGTAGAAAAAGTTGAAAGGAAAAATTGGTTTTCATTTTTGAGATAATCTTGTATTTACGAGTTCCGAGTTACTTCGAGTCACTTACGAAGTATTTTCGAGTTTTCGGCAGAGAAAATCGTGTTCCCGAACAAGATTTTCCGGCAGTAAATGTCTTTTATTGGCCCCCGGGCCCTTGATAACGAAAAGGGAGAAATCTTGTTCCTGTTTTTAGTAAATTAACTCCTTTTCTAGCACTTGTGTATACAGAATCATGTGTTACCCTCAATAGTGAAAACTGCGATTGACAGGCAAAAACGTCTATCTGTTCGCTGGTCCCGTCCTTGCATCCTTCTGCAGTGGGCCAACGCTAGCCTCTAAGCACGTAGATATACTCCAAAATTGATCATTCTCGATCGACCTCGAAAGGACCCCTGTGAGATTGAAACGAATACATTGTTTGTCGGTGGTTTCTTAACATGAAGAGTCAAAAACATTTTCAACATTTTCTGAAAAAATGGCTCTATATTTTTTAATAAACTTTGTTCTCCAATTGTGTAAAATATTGGCACAGGTCTCATTTTCGTTGAAATTCCTGATTTTTCCTAAATTAGATGAGTTCAAACTTTTCTCGCATTATTGTAACTAAAATATTAAAGATTGATATTTTTACTCGAATAAAAACTGTTTGACAGATCTTAAAAATAAGGTCATGCGCCATTTTTTTAAAAATGTTAGTAGTTTTCACGTAATTTTGTGTAAAGTATACAAAATTTTTAATTTTTTAAAAGTTTTCTCAAAAACGGCAACAATTTTTTCTTCTTGATGGAATCGAAGCACGGAAGTGGTGATTATCTCATTTCCGGCAAAATCTGTGTTTTGGAAAATTGCAAATAGTTAACGTTTTAAAATTACAAATTTCAAGATAAAGATTTTTGTCTGAAATAAAATCTGATCTAAAAAGTTAGATCTTTTTAAAAAGGTTAGGTACATGTTTTTGAAAACACGAGTAATTTTCGCGATATTTCTGCTTGAAGTTAATGCAAATTATACATAAAACATTTTCCGAAAAACTTTTCAATTTCCCCCTCTTACCCTCCAGATAGAACATGGGGCCAGATATAATTATTGTTGAACTCTACGAATTCTCGAAAAGTGCAACTTTTTAAATAAGTAGTTGCTGTTGTGGCACCGCTCGTTTAAAACGATCAATCAGTTTTGAAGGACGAGATGCGTGCCCTACAAAATTGTCGCAAGCAACCCTTTTTGCATGTCCAGTTGCCTTCGGATGAGAGTTCCCCGCTGCGCAGGCCGATTGCCCGTAATGAGGCCGTCCCCATGCGCAGCACGCGCCGCGCACGAGTCGTCCTCGCCCACAATTACTCACTGCGTTCGATTAACGGGGAAAGCGACCTTCCCCACGACGGAGACGCCCCGCGCCGGCGGTGGACGAAGGCCGTGAACCCCGGTGCAGCGCCGGACGCCCGCGCCACGGCGCCGTGTTAATGCCTTGTCGATGTCAACACAACAAACCGTGGAAACTCTCAAATACCTACAAATGTCACTACTTGTGAAATATGATTTGTAATTAGTATTTAAAGGCTACTAAGAAAATTTAAAATGAGTTTTTTTTTCTGCTAAATGCTAAGGGAATTCTTTGCTTAACGAAACATTTCGTTCCACAGATTAGAATCTTGAATGACAAATAAAATTAAATCAAACTCAAAATTCAAGGGTGGATATTGGGGGGTAAAATTCAAGGGTGGATAATAATGTAATATATCATATCACATTATCATTAATGTAAGAAAATGTCATTTTCAAATTTTTTAACGCATTAAAATTTAAAATGTTTATTAAATTTGTATGGAAAGTGGCTGTTATTCATAAATTAATCAAAATCTTTTACTTACTTACGAAATGTGATAAAAAATCGCTAAGAGTTAATATAATGAAAATTCTGTAAACGCACAAATTGGCAAACTTATGCAATTTTTTATTCTTAATTATTGAGTAAACTAATTAACTCTGAAACACATTTAGAAAGTGGATTTTTTCTTGTATAATTACCTTAAATATTAGTTTTTTCTATAACAACAAAATGTTCATTATTTTAGATGGTTATATATTTTAAGAGAATTTACGTTAGGGATTTGTAGGTTGAATGTAGCCCAGGTGCATTTCCTCCTAGTGAATATCTACATTTTTTCGGATGAATTTTCTTTGAAATATTTTGATGTCTTAATTTAAATGGACAACCCTTATAATTAAATAAATCACTCAGAAGAAGTGATCGAAATGGACTGAATTTTGACACATAAGTAGAAGGAAGGAGCAGTAAACAAGGAGTACGTTGATCATTATTTATTTACCTACTAAATCGAATGATATCTATCAATATATTAACTGCAGAGGCATATGCTTCTAATTTTCGGAGAGTCTTCTCAGGTTCTTCGATACACATTGAATCATCGCATTCACTTACGTAATTACTTTACGATGTTTCAACAATGTATTAAAGGGACATCTCTAGCCTGAGAAGAGCTTTTGTTTAGTAGTCTAGAAAATTAACTACTTTTTGCGTCTAATTTTTTTGTAAACCTGCATAGAAGCTTTAATTTTTATTTATTTTTGCATTATTTTCTAATTTATATCTTTTTATTTCTATCAACAAATGGAACCTTCTGATAGAAGAAATTCTTGGAGAAGCCCAGACGAAGCCTAGAAGATGGACGTTAAATGAATTATGTTGACAGCAATCAACGTACTAGTTAATGGTATACTTCTTTTCATAATAAGATGTTTATCGGAAAGAAATGTTTGTTGATTCTGTGAATTCTTGAGAGGAAGACACTAGCACAGTACCCGTCCGAGACTGCGCGCTCGCCTGCAGAATTCTTCGCGACAACCTCCTGGATAAGCCGACAAGAAATTGGAAAAAGACGGCTCCTGCAGGAATGCTGGAGAGGGCAAATTCCCATCTACGTGCACGACCAGCGCCTGACCGCCATGCCGCGGCGTCGAACCCCGCCGCATTGAGGGAGGTCGAACTGCGGGCTGCAGGACCGGTTTCTTATCGCCTTCCCGCCGACGCCCTCCGCGCCGCGCATTCGATTCCGCGCGGGAGCCACACCGCTATTCGGGAGGTCCGGGGTTCGCATTTCTGCGTGCGTTTCCCGCCCTAAGCCTTCCGATTCGTAGAGGAGGACAACGCCCAACAATGCCCGGTGCGGGCCAGGGGTGCCATAATGGGCGGCTTCCCGACTTGCGACAAGAAAATGCATTTTGTGGGATTTCGCCCATTTGGCGGAATTCGTTGTTTCTGATAAGGATTTTTGGCGATATTCGTTTTTTGCTTATTTAAAAGTATTTTTGCTTAATTAATAGTACCCACCATTTCCTAAAAAAATGCACAAATATCGGTGATTTATTTAAGAAATGGCCTGTGCACAAGTGTTTTAGTTATGAACACCTTGTAAATGTGTATGCAATTTATTCATAATTTCCGATGTACCTTAATCTTCCCATAAATCCTTACCCGGGCCAGTATCTGTGCGATATCTTTGTACCATCTGGCTCTGTGCAAAATCGAGGTACTGGATCCCTATTTCCAAACAATCGTACAAGCACAAGCGAAATGGAGGCATATGAAATGGCTCAAGACCGTGTCTGGCCTAAGAGCTATCTGGCCAGAAATATACTTATCCGAGAATCATTATCCGCAGGTGTTGGTAGTTACCGTGGCTAACCCTGGTAGATACGGATGGGCAATTTATTCGCGATTACAATTATATTTTATTTCTTTCATAAATGTAGACATAAATTACATTTTCCAATTATTTAGTTCCATTATTTTATTTAAATTATTAAATTTTAAGACAAAACATACAAGTACATATAAACTTTGGAAATATAATTCATTCACTTTTAATTCTCTTCTTTTGAGAGACATACAAAAGCGAATGATTTCATTCCGACAAAATTAAAAATCATTAAATAAATTCGGATTGTTCAGTTTCGGCATATTAGAAATGAGTTTAAAAAAAGATGCGGTTTTGAGATCCCCTTGAGTTGTTCTGAATCGAGCACGCAATTAGGTTATAGTTAATTGTTTCTAAACAATTTTCAGAAATTTTCATTTTAAACTCATGGCAACCGTTCGTCTCGTAGAAACGTATTACATTAATCTCTTCTAAATAAAGAAACAAAAGAAATGTGCTGTGCTTATTAAAAGAGCTCAAAATTTCCTCAGATTTTTATTTAAAACTTTGACGTTATATTAATTTCAAATTTAAATTTTAGGCAATTAAAACCCCTTTTTCGTTAGACAAAAATACAAAAATTAAATTAAACTTGTTATATAAATTACATTAAACAAAAGGAAAATGTGAAACAATTGTACTACCATTTTAAGTGTTTTTAAATTAAATGTTAGTATCTCAACTTTTATTCGAGTTTGTTTTGACATCATGATATAAAACTAAAAATGAAGTATTTTCCCTTTTGATGCCCTATTATTTGTATTAACATGCACCAAATTTGAAAATTCATTGGTTAATCAACCAATCGAACAACGAAATTAATCAATTAGATATTAATAAATTATTTGTAATAAATCGCCCATTAGCGCAAGTAGGTCCCATAGGCGCCCACGCCGGGGTGTAGGTAAAGTAAAACTGAGAAAGATTATCGACACAAAGTAAATGTGATCTAGTAGGAGCATCTCTGTCATTCTGTAGCACCACTACTATTATTAATTCATTTCCAAATTCCAATTATAATCCAGTAGCGATCATTTGAAAATTACAAAATTTTAGTAATTGTCCAATTACAAAATTTTGGTTTGAAGTACAGACACATCCATCGGTCGGTCATAGCCCTGCACGACTGGGAAATCGAGCACATCCGATTCGAGGCTGCTCGTGTGCTCACCAGTGAAGTCTGATGATGGCTGTAGCGGTAAGAAAGGAGAGTAAACATAGCCAACACGCAGGGGTGAAAACGGTGAAATAAGGCTGTTGGATGCCGATATTTAGACAAAAGAATGCAGAACCTGCCCTTCAGTGCAGAACCGTCACTGTGAGGCAGTCCCTTCGAAGACCAGTCACCGCCTGATTGGTCGCCATTCCACCAATTACCCTCCCGCGACACCCTTTTGTGCTGAAGTCATTCAATTTTTAACGATTACTATAAGTGAGTGAGTGGTTTCAAAAGTCACGCTTTGGTTATGCGCAGTCGAATGAAAATATTTCGTGAGAAACGTACCTCGTTGTCTGGCCTCAGTTTTCCATCCAGCCTTGAAAACATTATTGTAACTCACCTGAAGTTGAGAAAAGAAGAGAGCAAGTGTAATAAGTTGCGTAGCGTTTCCTTTTGAGTTACCTGCAACATAAAAGTTTCTTTTATTAACAGTGAATCGAATAAACAGACGAAAATAAAGTTACTTTAAAGTTTATTTCCAGAATAAAGATACACGAAATACCTTAACAATAATCAATAATATGAAGCTATTATATTCATCACGAACTGTACGATGCATGACCAAACATAACCATGTAATTTTAGGAGGATTTTCATTTTTCTTCTCCAGTGCAGATTAGCAGTTCTCTAAGTGACTTGATGGCTCTTTCGTTGGTAATCTTATGTATTCAAAATCCAGATAAAATCTCTGATCACATAAGAACAAAGGCTCCTTACAAGTCTCTTCACATCTGAAAATCTTTGAATGCATTTGAATCTAAACCTTCATATCTACAGGAAAATATTTGTTTCGGAAATGAAAGTTCCTAGGCACTGAAAACAAGCAGTTCTTTTCGTAGACAATATTGTAGAAGGATGAAACATACGTATTTGAATCAAATTAAACTATCAACTTGTCATTTGCTGTTTTTATAACTTAAGTTAAGATATGAAACAGTTGAATACAGTGGTCGTACGGTTACAGTGGCCAGGTAGGAAACAAACTGTTTTATACCCTGCAACCTAAACTCTAACACACAGCATTTTATCATTGGAATTTTACCCTCATGACCTGAGCCACAAATTAAAAAGCCGTAAATGTACACTTCAGAA